>JAHWFP010030744.1:6028-24015 GCA_023313725.1 Lithobius niger
CAATCTGGAAAAAGAAACTCGAGTTGTACTTGGTCAGTATACAATATTTCATCAAATTCGGTTAGTTCAGTAGTTTTGGCAAGATGTTGCCAAAAAGGAAACCCTAATGAATCACTACATACGCTCCAATTAGATACCAAATTTCTCGTGATATAAAATATCATGTTTTGTAAAATATTACTATGACTAATTTAATGGAATTTCAGATTAATTAACTGTTGTTACTCATGACCGCATGCTCTTCCTTTATTCTGAGTTTACAGTGTATCAGTGTCCGGCAACAATGTCTTCTAAAGACGTGTAACTAGCTCAAATCGAAATACCAACCAATACTAAGCAAACCCGGGCGGATGTAATGTCAGCTGTAAATATGACCTTGAAAGATGCTTCTAGGTCATCCAAAAGTTAACTCCGAAACTATCCAAGATAACGGCATGAAGTAAATTAGAAAGTTGTTTAGGATCATGAACCCATGCCAACACAGAAAACGTAACAGAAATCGTGCCATAAACAAGGGAGATATGGGCAAAACAACGTGTGTAGTGCAGGAAAGCCGGTCAAAGGCAAGAAATACCTTATTAGTAATTGTACAGCTGCCTCCTAGCTGGTTTCCCTGTAACTGCTAATTGTTTCGCGTACGATCTAGGGAAACTCTAGTATCAACGGTTAAAATGACCTTGGGGAATGCGTCCAAGGTCATCAAAAACGCATCTCGAATACGAAGCAAGATAAGAAATAACTTCCAAATAGGAAAGTGCTGACCACCATGCAGTTAGTATTATTGCACATTCGTCCCTGTTTAAAATACTGTGTAAAAGGTTATTGAACTGTACTGTAATTTTCTATACTGTTTAAACCTAATCCCAGCCTCGCTTTTAAACTTACAATGGCACAATTTGTCTACCCAGAGCCCTCTTTCTTAGGGGGCTCTGGTCTGCCATACACGAGTCAAGGTCGCACCCACTGTCATGAGAAATTGGTCCCGATGGCCGATTTAATGTATTTTTTAAGGTGTCGTAAATAATTCGATCACATTTGTTCCAAGGTACTAAACAACCTATATTTTAAGGGGAAAAAACGTGATGCTAGAGATCGTAACGATGGCTTTGGAGTTTATTCCTAAAGTTTTTGTCGAGGAGATTGTTATTGACAACACCCGTTCGGCAGCCTAGCTGATGACATCATCCCTACGTGATCTAAGAGTGCCTTAAGCATGGATTTTCGCGCGAATTGCAAATCTGAAACAGGTGGCCCTCATCCGCCTAGTTGAGTGGAGCATTGGTGCCAATTTTTCTGTATACCGGTATAATCAAGATTTCTTGATGCAATAAATATTGTTTTCTTTTGAATAGTTAGTTCAAAATTTTAAGTTTGTGCTCTTAGGGATTGGATTACGCTATAGCCTACGGTTTTTGTCGTAATCTAACTTGTGTAGGAGGACAGACTGAAGATAGGGAGGGCATTTTATTTTTTTTTTGACTGACGGATGCAACACATCTAGCCACATCTAGCCCCCCACCCCTCCTCTCCCCCGCCCTGGTGCATCTAGCAATTTTTAGTTGGTGGTAGGCGGTGGCAAAATGTTGAAAATTACGTGTAACTATTTGTGGTATTGGGATTTTTTTAATTGGCGGGCGGGGGTTGGGGGAGGCAGACAAATACACATCACTTGGCTGTTTTAAACTTCAGCTTCATAAATAGTGTTCATGTAAGCATTTCATGTCTCCATATTACACAAATTTATTTTAGACCTACCGTATGTATGTAGTTGGTAATAAATAATTCAAGAGGTCGACCTCTAAAAGGAAGTTGAGGTGGATTGCCCCCATAGCCCCCCCCCCCCCCCCCCACCCCTACCCGGTACATCCGTCACTGCGACTAGCCTGGGTCCGGGTGGCCAGGCAGCGATCGCCACCAAGGCAGTAGCTTGGTGGGCGAATTTTTTTTTTATTATTAGTTTTCACCCTGAAACTTACAAAAAAAACAGATTTGTTATGCATAAAACCAAGAATAAACCCAAACCCTATAAATTCTTGATAAAACTCATCATCACGGAATTTTAAAAAAGCCACAAAATAACTTTAACATTCCCATTTCTATGTGTTTTACTTTTTATAACTACATCCTTGAAAGCCCTTGAATTTATAATTTTCCGTGTCGTAATTTATAATAATTATAGCTTTTATTTTAAAAACATAGAACTTGCAGTTTATTTTAAATAACTTGAACGTTTGTCGTAAAGTGTTGCCGAGATTAAAACATTTTGTTGTTCCGTGCGCTTCAATCAGTTGTGGTTCAAACATGCATGGCTCATGCTATACAAAACGAAAGAAAAGAAAAAAAAAACCTGCAGAAAAAAAGCCGACGAGGAAAGACCCGCAGGGAAAAAAAAAACCAAAGGAAAAAGCTTTCCTGGTCAAACTCATTAACTTGCCTGTGAATTCGTGCCAAGGCAACTAACATAACCTATAACTAACTACAAGGGAAAATAAACACAAAACCATGTTCCCCCTCCAGTCTTTTACCGTGCACGATTAGTTTATGGCTCTTACTCAGTTCAAGTTGATTAATAAAGGTCTCAGGAAAAAATCGCATTGGTTTGGGAAAAGTCCTTGAAAATTATATTGATTTTGCAAAAAGTCTTTGAATGTCCTTGACTTTGTGTGTGTGATTTTGTGCGAAACCTGAAGACATAATTCACCGTGACTAATTTAAGTTTGTGTACTGTTGCTGCTTGCCTGCTGAGTTGATGAAATTCTAGTTTTGTTTTAGAAAGACTTGTTGATTTTTTGCATTAACTGAGAAGGATGTTTAAATTACCATGGTTAACAGAAAGAAAAAAAACGCTGCTAGCAAATAAAACTTCCAACCTACACGTAGTTTTCAATTTTGCCAACTAAAATTTGGGAGGGACCGTTAACAAACTTTATTTTGCTACCTACGTAGTTAGCATTTTGCGTTGACTAAGACAATTATAGGCTACGTACCAGAAAAAAAAAAACACTGCTAATAAAATAGCTAACTAAATACAGTACCCTAATTTTTCCAACTGTGCACGATTTTCAAAACTTAATTGATATAGCCTATCATCACAAACAACGTAAACTAGGCAGGAATCCTTTATAGACAACACACCTCCAGTTTTATATCGAATCACATAGCTGGAGTTCTTATTTCCATAACTGCTTTAAAAATGGAGCTCCGTCGGTAAGCCTCAACCAAACCTTTATGTCCCTGCCTCAACTAACAAAAAAAAAATTTCCCACTTTGGGCAAAGCCTAGGCTAGGGACTATTCCGTTTAAGGTTACTTAGAAAGGCCACAGGAGTGGTGTAAAGTCGAGAATTATTATAACTTGGCGTCCACAATTTTTCAAGACTATACAAAACAAATATCTTAAAACTTTCCGTACTTCTTAGTATTATAGTAGCCTATAGTACATAAATATTTTTAACCCTCGTCGGAAAAAACTTGCGGACTTTTCGGTCATGCTAACAATTTGCTAAGCGAGCGAAGGAAGAGAGGTCCAATAGGCTACTCAACTGAATTTGGATGGTGTGTTTCTTCTTGTGTGTGCTTTTTTTTTACGCTTTCTTGAACATGACAAGTGAGTTTTGGTGCATGAAGTTCAAGAGTTCGAATATGAAATTCCTATCTCAAATATTTTCGGAGATTGTTAGTGTTTTTTGTTGGAGGGCGAAGCAGATTTTTAGTAACAGCGGTATTATAGGGAGCCCGAGAATTACATGAATAACCATATCATAATGAACATAATGTTCAAAGTATTAAAGGTTTAACTCGCTCAACAGGTTCGTGCACGTCGGCGAATTTTCGATCCTTTCCTCGGACCTTCTTCAGGGCTAATTAAGGTTATATACACTATTTACACATATTCCTGACGAATTTCTGGAGCACTACATCCCGTCCTTCTTCTTTGCTCGTAGTGGGTGGTGGTGGCCGTTCTGCGAGTTTCGGGATGGCATCTGCTTTAATGATGGTTAAAGCTGATGCCTTCCCATCATTAAAGCAGATGCCATCCCGAAAGTGCTAAAAGCCCTCAATAGCATTCACCCCAACATCCAATTCACTGTAGAGCTTGAAAACGAACATCACCAACTTTCATTTCTCGACCTACTACATTGACATTGAAAAACACCAGCAGGAAGCTTGTTGCTGTTGATGCTGGGAGGAAATGGGTAGGGGTTCACCAGTTCTTGTACACAAACTGAGGGGTGATGGTCGGTAAGAAGGTATTAATTTGGTTTTGAAGGTATTGGTATTTGATGCGGTGACAATGTCCCTAGGCAGACGGTTCCAGGTGCTGCAAATCCGGAAAGGAAGAGAGAGCTCGTTGTTCTAGTTTGTGGGTTGTTATTGAGGACAAAAAGGGGTTTATTTGTGTTTGAGGGAGAGTGCAGGTGGTTGTAGGTAAAGATGAGATCGCCTCGGATTCTGCGGTATTCGAGGGTGGGGAGTCGGAGAGCTTTCAGGCGTTCAGTGTAGGAGAGGTGACGGATGGAATGGACTTGTTTTGTGGCTCTTCTCTGGAGTCTCTTGAGTTTGTCGCGGTCGGATTCAAATCTGATCCACCAAGCAGAATTAGCGTACTCAAGGATGCTGCGAACAAGGGAGCGGTAGAGCAAAAAGAATGTACGTTCGTCAAGAACAGAGAAGGAGTTCCTGATGATAGCAAGCATCCGATAGCCTCGTCTGGTAATGAGGTCAATGTGTTGAGAAAAGGTGAGTTTTTGATCGATGAGCACACCAAGGTCTTTCTGGAAGTCTGCGTGTTTAATTGGGGGTCCATCATCTTGTAGGGTATACTGGTGTAAGGTGGTGGGATGGCCGAAGCTAAGGACAGCACACTTTGTTTCGTTGAGGTCCATGTTCATTGCCTGGACCCATTGAGTGAGTTTATGGATGTTGGATTGAAAAGCAGTGGGGTCATCAGGGGAGATGACTGGGGCAACAAGCTTGGTGTCGTCCAAGAAGATGCAGCTATTACATGTAAGGCAGTCAGGTAGGTCATTAATGAAGATAATGAAGAGGAGGCCGGCGAGGACACTTCCCTGTGGGGCTCCACTGGTAACACTGCCGATTTTAGAAGGGTGACCGTTGATGACAGTGCGTTGAGTTCTGTTTGTGAGAAAAGCAATAAGCCACTTTAGGAGGTGGCCAGAGATGCCTACGGTGGTTAGCTTGGTGATAAGGATGTCATGGGGTATGGTATCGAAGGCCTTAGCGAGGTCAAAGTAAGCGGCATTTACCTGTGATCCACCTTCGGTCCATTCAGTGACAAGGTCAAGAAAGGAAATGAGGTTGTGGGTAGTGGATTTGCCGTGAAGGCCACCGTACTGACCAGGGGTAAAGAAGTCGTTATGGTTGAGGAAGGTAATGATTTGTTTGGCGACTATTTTTTCCATGCATTTGCGGATGATACAGGTGAGACTAATTGGTCTGTAGTTGTTCGGGTTACTACGATCCCCAGCTTTATGTATTGGGGTGACGTTAGCAGTGAGCCAGATATGAGGAAGGGTTGATTCAATGAACGATTTCTGGAAAATCATAATAACACTCTTGTAATGTTCTATTCCAGTGACCATTTGACTAGAATAAACATTATCGTTCAGGATGGCATAAGGGCAAACAATTGTATAAAACACTAATCAAGTATAAAATAGGTAGGCTAAATAATAAGCAAACATCCAATTATACTGGACCTTTAATCAACACTCCGCTGTACACAATATTGACCCCACATATGGCCAATTAAATCAGTGACAGATTATTATGCTTTGATTGTATGATTACAATGATTTGACCTGAGTCTAACGAATGGCATTACGGATTAAGTCGAGCGGTAAACCTAATCATTATTATATTCTCTGAGTTAAATTAAGGGAACTCGGGTTAATTTAGTAGCGTACGGATTGGTACTAGTTAAGCATAAACACGATTAGCTATCGCTAATCAATCAGAATACTTAGGTCATTAATTGAAGCTTGAGTGCGGCCATGGGCCCACGGGTCGGCTAAGCGGCGAAGCCCCGTCGCTAGCTCGGCACGGAAATCTGCCTGGCGTACTTCTGGATTGCGGCCTTCGGAATTTGACTGGCGTGAACTAGTTAGCGTCTGGTAAGCTGCTGGTGATCGGATGATATCACGCATTCCGAGGTTCAGCTTAAATACTGTGGCGTTATCGGCCATGATCAATCAATTGTAGTATTGATTTATTGTTGAAATGCTAAATATAGTAACATTTGGACAGCTTGGGCCCTTATCATTAATATTGGAACCTCTCCGCCTGTCAATCATTCTATTGTTGCGTTCGGGTTCATTAATTGTTCCCCGTACGCGGCACTTTGAAGGTAAATGCCGCCATCCTGTGTGGGAGGGACTTATTGTTATTCCACGTAGTGATCGATCATGAGCGACGATCTTATCGTAATTAAATCTACTTCTGGAAAGTCATTTAGCTTCTACGAAACTGTCGTAAATAATGTCAGCTGGTAATGCCATCTTTTAAACTCTAACAATAGGTGTAATTACACTTGTTCAGTCTCAAATGATCTTGCCGCCTCTCGGTCGTCTTTGAAGAAGGACTCCCAATTATAATTGCTATCTGGAGTCGTTTTGATCTATCCGAATAAATATTCGGCTCATGCATTTAATAAATGTATGATATTATGCAGTTATGCATTTAATTAATTAATTGTATTGTTTCTGTTATGAATATTAATTAAGCCATTAATTATTTCCCTACACTCTCAGTAATGACATTTGCCAGTTCCTTCAAAATCTTTGGGTGTAGTCCATCAGGTCCGGGAGAGGAGTGTTCTTTTATGGTGGAAAGAAGATGTCTGACTTCTTCAATGGTGAAGGAAATGTTTGAGAGGACGTTACCGTTGAGATTGCTGTTACAAATGGTTACGGAGGGAAGCTTGTTTTAAAGACAGAGCAGAATTGAGAGTTAAGAGCGTCGGCTTTTAAAGCAGGATCGTTAACAGGTCCGTTTTGTCCGTTTATGGTACCAATCGATGATGAAGATTTTTTGTTGCGACCAATGTAAGCCTACAGTTTTTTAGGGCAGGTTTTAGATGAGGATGCGATTTTCTTTTCGTAGGAGAGGCGTGCAGTACGGATTTCAGTGGTTAGTTCGTTTCTGGCACACTTGTAGTTTTTGTAATCGTCATCAGTTTGACTTTCCCTGTAGTTATTCCAAGCTTTGCCTTTGGTGAGGATGGATCTTTTGATGGTGGTATTGACCCAGGGGTGAGTTTGTCTCTTTTTTCCAGTTTTCCTTGTGAGAGGGCAGTGAATAAAGATGGATCTCAAAATAGTATGGTGAAAAGTTTCCCACGCTTCCTCGGTGTTCATTGGTACAATACGTTCGGCAAGGTTTGCAGCTTTGATGGAGTTGCGCATGAGGGTGTAGTTTGCCTTGAAGAAGTTGCGCTTGGTGATGTTGGGCGGGTCGGGTGTAGAGTTGTATTAGAAGGGTGCTGTGGTCACTTAGGCCAAGTGGGTCGCTATGTGAGATATTGGAGATCAGGTTTGATGTGCTTCTAATTAAGACGAGGTCGAGGATGTTGGATTTTTGTCCTTGCTGAAAGCGAGTTGGGCGTTCAACAAGTTGCACAAGATCACGGCTAACAAAGGCGTGTAGGAAAAGTCGTTCGGTAATGCATGTGGAAGTTCCAGCTCCATCTGTCCAGGTGCACTGGGGCATGTTAAAATCACCAACAATAATGATTTCATGGGATGTGGTGTCACACAATGATTTAATAAAGTGTACGATGTGGTCATTATTAGTTGGGGAGCTTGTGGGGGATTTGTATACTGCGGCTACAGTAATTTTGTGCTGCCCGGCGATGATAAGTGTGAGGGTTTCATTCGCTGGGATGGTATCGTTGCTAGCAACAACGTCAATGTCGTTTCGGATGAAGCCGAGGATTCCTCTTCCCTGTGTTTGGAGCGAGTTGTGCACATTGGTGTAGTTGGGGAAATGGATGGCTTCGATGGTAAGATGGTTGCTGTAAAATTTTTATTTAGCCTCAGTAATTATTACAACCGCAGGGTTACAGTTGGTAATAAGCGCTTCAAACTCTGCCTGTTTATTGGCGAGCGAGTTTGCATTTGTATAAAGGATATTGATGGACGATGGGCAAGGAGTGGGCTTGTGGTAATGTTGAGGTGAGGGGGAGGGGTGAGGGGAGCAGGGTCAGAGGGAGGAGAGGGGATGCAGGGGGAAATGGGGGTATGGGTCAGGCAGTGGTCAGGTAGTAGTCATTCGGCAGGCACAGCGGGAAGGGGTAGGGATGAGGGGGAGGAGGCATGACGTGTGTGGGTACCTGCTTGATTTGTGGCTGGCGTTGGAGAAGGAGTCGTACAGCTGGTGATCGGGTGGTTAGTGTGCGATGTCGTGATCATGGGTGTGCTACTGAAGTCGTTTGTGGAGGAGATGATGTTCTCAGGCCGAGGGATGCTGCGATACACAGTGAGGAGGGCACCGGTTGGCCAGTTTTTGGTAGCGGCTGCTAAGTCTTCAACTTTTTTATCGACTTCGACACAGAAAGAAGAGTAGTGTGGGAGTTTTTTTTTTCAACTTGTGGACATTGGCTTGTAGTTTGGCTGTGTTTTTTAGCAGTAAGACAAGTTCGTTAGGTGTGGTGTCTGGGTAGAGGCGTGAGACAAATATTCGTACTTTGTGGTCGGTAGGTTTAAGGTTTAGATTATGGTGGTGATGGACAGTGCGTATTTGTGAGTTTTGGTCACTACCTATCTTGAAGGGTTGGGCTCTGTTTTTGTTGACAGTGGAGTTTTCTGAGTCATGAACTGATTCGTTATTATTTTGAAATTGTTTCCTTTGTCTGTTCCATCCTTGTCGGCTGCGTTGGTAGCGGAACGCGTTTGCATTCTGGTTTTGTACTTCTTCACGATCTTCGTTTTCGTAATCGCCTTTTTAAGCTGTAATGGGGAGTTTCAGTTTCGATTTGTTGTTGCTTGGAGTTTACATTAATCGAGTTGTTGTGCGAAACGAAACGACGACGACATCTGTTTTCAACCCTACACGAAATCAACCCAAACTAACCGCACCATCGCTTTCTCCTCCCACCATCCCAAGTCCATCAAAAAGGCGCTATACAACAACGAAATGAAACGCGCCAACACCCGATCCATGGACCCTACCACTCTCTATTCAGCAACCTCCCAAGTAAGAGAAAAATTCCGGCTCAACCACTACCCAGTACATTTCCCACCCGCCTCTAGAGCAAACTCGAAAGAGAAAGAAAATACTAAACTACCAGTTAAAACAGTCACCATCCCTTACCTGCAATCTATCTCCGAACCCATCCGTCGCAAGAAGCTGTCCTAGAAGAAGCCAACATCCGCACAAGGTTCTCCACACCCCCCAACAAAACACTACTTCGACCAAGACCACCACCCATCCACCCCACCCTTCAAACCAATGTTGTGTACCGCATTCCATGCCTACAGTGCCCCACCACCTACGTAGGCCACACCAAACGCATGATCAAAACTCGAAATGCAGAGCACAAATCAGCTGTTCAACAATTCGATCTAAATGATGGGCTAGCAGTACATTTCGTCGACACAGGCCACCTTCCCGACTTCCAGAACACTGAAATCCTTTTTAAAGAGAAGAAGCTCTACCCCAGACTAGCCCTAGAATCCATCGCCATAGATCTCCAACAACCAACCCCCTGCAACCTCACCAAAGGGGCCTTCAGAAACGGAAATGTACTCGTTCCCCACCACCTACAACGAAAACCCATCCCGGCACTGAAGCAAACCCAAGCCGACCCAATCCCAACAAGGGCCATAAAACAATTCAATTCAAACTCGCAGAACGGCCACCACCAACACTACGAGCAAAGAAGAAGGACGGGATGTAGTGCTCCAGAAATTCGTCAGGAATATGTGTAAATAGTGTATATAACTTTAATTAGGCCTGAAGAAGGTCCGAGGAAAGGATCGAAAATTCGCCGACGTGCACAAACCTGTTGAGTTAAACCTTTAATACTTTGAACATTATACTTACGAATTCTCAACGCAAAATGCCCATTTTCAATCATAATGAACATATGGTATTATGGAATATATGTTATTATATTATACCATATAATGATGAACATTCTTTTAGTGTTAAGAATGCAGAAATTAACCACAAATAAATAAAAATAAAACAATTCCTGCCAAATTCTGCACGTTTTGAATGAACCCGGTCGCTTCCTTTATCACTTCTGTAACAGATCCACACATGATTGCGCTCGTAAAGACAGTTGTTGAACTCGTTCGCTTGCTTTCATGTTCGATTTGTTTGATTTCTTGGAGCTTGCAGTGTTCGCTCCGGTGTTTCATGACCTCATATTCAGGAGTAGCTGTGTAATATGGAAAATAAACATACAGTAAATAAAGTAATGTATTACACCACCTCTCGCTCGGCTCAATTATAGGGTAATTATATAGGCTAAGTCACCAGAAAGAAAGTGGACCCGATATTCACCATAACAAAAAATAAATTGGGAGAAATACGAACTTAGAAATTTTTTAGCTCTTGCGTTTTTTATTGGCCATCCTTTATATTAAGGGAGCTCCTACAAAGGGGTAATTTTCCACCGACCCTGCCTAACATGGCTACGCAACTGCCTTCATTGTAACCATGCAGGTGAGAATGTGTTTAGAATGTGTCATAGTAATTTTTGAAAAATCTCATGTGTGTTCAATCGAATGGTGAAAGTATAGTTTTCCAACGGGACTGAAACTGTTTCATTGGATTTCGACAATGATGGACCGGACAGCGTGTCCTAGGATCGTTCTGTATTGTGTTTTCACCTTTTTTAAAGTGTTGTGCTGCGTTTTTTTTTTCGGCGCTCAGGTCATCCCGTGTACCGGCGAGATCCTTTTCGAGAGACGAAACGTCAGGTTCGGGAGGAGTCTGTTGGCCTGCTTGAAGTGGGGACCCATCTTCCTGACGTGCCAAAAGGGTGCGGACGTCGGCGGCGTGGTCGAGCGCGGAAATCCAGCGCTTGCCAAGCACGAAAGCATGAACAGGAGCACGAGAGCGAGCAGCGGAGAGTGGTGGCCAAGACAAGAGATTCACAGGAACAAACACAAAGGTCTTGTGATCATGTTCGCACACATCATCCCATGTACGAAGATTATACATATATATCAGCAAGAATTTATAGGGTTTGAAGGAGAATTTGTAACTCTAAAAAGTCCCTATTGAAACACGTTAGATCGGTCCCCATTAGTTCAGTCCGAGTTTTCAGAGGGCGCCACGTGTTCCATCTGATAATTTTTACTCATTTTTCAGCCCAAATCTAAAGTAAACTAAATTACAACTAAGCTAGGCTAAATATTAATTAAAATCAAGCTAGTTTCGTTTAGTTTAGTTTAATTTTAGGCTGAAAACTGAATAGAAATACCCACATAAAACACATGGCGCCCTCTATAAACTAAGACTGAACTAATACGACTGTATCCAAGGCGTTTCAGTATGGGTCTCAGTCACAAATTCTCCTCCCCAACCCTATAAATTCTTGATATCAGTAATCTCCGCAATATATCAGTACGGTTGCATGAGCTGATCCGAGCTCGAGGGGGTTCGACCCCATCTTTCTTGCCTCCGCAATAAGATTATCATAAATAAGATGCTTGGCTTTAATAACATCCATCCGGCAAAAGTGGGTTTCAGCAATGTCCTCCATCTCTTGCCTAGGAATGTCACCAAGGTGGGTGAACATGAAACACAGTAAGTCGCAAGCAATCAAGCAAGGTTGTACAGCTTTCGCACCATCGTCGGTCTGTGACCTTCCATTCCCACTTCGGTCAAGGGATAGCTGCCCAGTTTCAACTTCTCCATCACACCCAGCGGAGCAGACAAGTAAATGCCTATTCAAATCTTCCCTGTACGTACTAGCAACAAGCTCACATTCGCGAATTTCTTCCTCATGCTGTTTAATGGCAATATTGAGAATGTCGTCGTGCCTCTTTTGAAGATCCGCGATCTTCGTTTCATATTCCGAAGTTAGCACCTCAACCTTCGTCTGGTACGAAGCAAGTTTCTCATCAGACGACTTAGTGGCATCATTAATGGATTGCTCCATGTCGCTCAATCTAGGCAGTAGCTCATTCACTCTCGTGTCTGGGGTCGAAAGCTCCATTTCGGTCAATCTTTTCAAAAGCTCAGAAACCCTTTTATTACACCTAAGAAGTTCATTCTTAAGTCTGAAAATTCTTTCTTTCTCCACCGCCGCCCTCGTAACAATGCCGCTCTCACAACAGTTTATGTTACTATCAGCTCCAGCTGAAGATTCCATTGTAACTTTCAAACTTCTTACTTGTTGATGTGAAAAAGCAGCATCACACAATTAGGAGTTACACTGCTTCTTGTAGGAAGACTAGTCACTTAAATCGTTTCTCGCCAGAATGAATTGTATTATGTCGCTTTAAAGATCCTGCTTGTGAAAATGTAGCATCACACAATTCGCACTTAAACGGTTTATCGCCAGAATGAATTCTAATATGTCGTTTTAAAGATCCTGCTTGTGAAAATACAGCATCACACAATTCACACTTAAAAGGTTTCTCGCCGGTATGAATTCTAACGTGTCGCTTCAAATCTTTTGCTCGTAAAAATGCGGCGTCACACACATCGCACTTGAAAGGGATCTTGCCAGAATGCTTTTTACTATGTAGCTTTAAATATCCTGCATGCGAATATGCAGCATCACACAATTCGCATTTAAATGGTTTCTCGTCAGAATGCTTTATACTGTGTAGCTTTAAAGATCCTGCTCGTGAAAATGCAGCATCACACAAATCGCATTTAAATAGTTTCTCGCCAAAATGAATTCTACCGTGTTGCTTCAAACATCCTGAATGTGAAATCGCGGCATCACACAATTCGCACTTAAATTTCTCACGAAAATGAATCAGACTATGTTTCTTCAAATATCCTGCTTGTGTAAATGCAGCATAACACACTTCGCACTTAAATGGTTTCTCCCCAGAATGAATTAGATTATGTTGCTTCAAATGTCCTCCTTGTTTAAATGCAGCACCACACAATATGCACTTAAAAGGTCTCTCGCCAGAATGAATTCTATTGTGTCGCGTCAGATCTCCCAAATGTGAAAATGCAGCATCGCACAATTCGCATTTAAACGGTTTCTTGCCAGAATGAATTACGTTATGTTGCTTTAAAATTACTGCACGTGAAAATGTTGCGTCACACAATTCACACTTAAATGGTCTTTTGCCAGAATGAATTCTAATGTGTTGCTTCATGTCTTCTAAATGTGAAAATGCAGCACCACACAATTCGTATCTAAATGATTTTCTTCAAAATGAATTCTACGGTGACACTTCAAAAAATCCGGATTGTGAAAATGCAGAATCACTCAATTCTCAATGAACAGGTCTCACCAGAAAGAACTATATTGTTGTAAATTCTCCATTTGTGAAAAACGCAGCATCACACAATGTCTGCTATAAAAGTTTCCTTTACATATAAATTGAGTTATTTTGCTTCAGATTGCGTTTAACTTAAGTTGGCAAGTACCAAATTCACACTTTCCCACATCTATGGCACCACCTTCAGAAAAAAATTGGCTGATTATTATAAATTTAAAAAATAGCATTGATACAATACAATTATTTTCTCTACATTCTTTTGTGTTGAATACAATGGCTGCGTACATCCTTCCCTGTTTCTGTTAACAGCCACGCCATCTTACTCTTAGTTTCCTATTCCATATAGGCCTACTTTCAGCTATTGAACGTTCCTTGCATTGTTTTCAGTGCAGTTTTACGGTGGTGTTATAGGCTTATTTCGTTTTGTTTCCAGGGAATAATTTCTCAATCGTGTGGAGAGGCCGAATCCTGACTTGCTTTGGCCAACAGGGAATTTAATCTAAAACCACAAACTTCCATTTCGTACGGTGACATGACAGTATGGTATCATTACACACATTACACAGCCACTATAAATTCCAATTCTATTCTTTCTACAGCTGCATTTTCATTAATAGACCTATTACATACAATTTTTGCCACAGATTTATATTATAAAGTAGGCAGCATTCCCAATTAACAGGTCGTGAAATTTAAATAAAACCAATTTCTCCACCAATAAAGCATGTAGGCGTGTATAAAAGGTATTCAAATGTCGGTAGTCATTGGTCACAAATGTCATTAGTGACTAATTCGAAGCTTCAAAGTCTCCAGTAATGATACGAGCGAAGTGCGAGTTGTTAATACAATGTGGTTCCAAATTTCCAGTCCAACGCCAACAACCCTGGTTATCAAGACCAAGACATCACGACGAATTTTTGTTTTATGTCGTCGTCAAATAAGGAATAACTGGATTTAACGATTTATGTGGGAAGTTATAACTTAAATTCATCCAGAAAATCGGTTAACTTCTGCAGATAAGTAACCACAAACACGGAGGAAAGAAAAGAGACCACAGACGACTAACAGGAAGTCGACAAAATCGCTCGAGGTTAATAGATCCAGGCAGCAAAATAACTTTTTTTACACGGGCCCTCAGGATCCCAGGCGTCTCCGGATCTCCGGCGTCATTCGGATCACGTAACCTCGCTCTCAGAACTTCTCTGCCCTCACACTAGCTGGCAAATCAAACATGGCGGAAAACGGCACCGATTCAAGTCAGCCCAAGTGAGTAGCAACCAGTATTCAGAGCTAATCCGCACATTTTTCAACAATGAATCGACTTCTCATTGCGAGCGTTCACGGGAAGATGAACTTGAAGACGTTTCTCCGGCTTCCTGCATTGCGGTTAGTAGGCAAACCCGCGTGAACGCTCGTTCAAATGAGTACGGTAGTTGATCGGAGATTGTTCAAAAACATGTTAACACCTATGAACGATCGAGCGAAATATTAAATATTACGATAAAGTCGATTCATTGTTCAAAAATGTGCGAATTAGCTCCGAATACTGGCTGCTACTCACTTGGGCCAAGGATGCTTCTATATATATTTCATATGATTTGGCAGTGCTATATTACGAGCTTAGGGCAGGGACCTAGACTTTGGCGACGATCGAGCACATCCATGTATTTGCATTGAATTCAATGGGAATGATGTGATACGATCTCGTTTCGAGACGTTGTTATGACTACGCAAAACAAATAAAATAATTTTAACATTGAAGATAGATAATTTATGGTTCCTCTCATAACATAGTGTGAAGTGAGAAAATTTTACTCCAGCAGTATAGAAATATTTTCAAAAACCAGGTTCGCAACACAACGCATCATTCACATTCTCGCCTACTGGTTGCTAGGCAACAACAAGTAACGCAGGCAAGCCATCCAAATTCAGCTGCCCAACAGCCAAACAAACAAAATAGTTGTGAAATACTGAATTAACACGTTTAATTTTTATTTTAATTAGTATAAAATAAAGTAATAAGACGAGTGTTTGTTTTAGCCCCACTTGTGTTTGAAATAAACCACATAACTCACACGAAAAACTGTTGGACCACGCCAACCGACGCCAAGGTTAAATAGACAGAAGCGTCTCGTAATTTCGGCAGTTCTAATCACAGGCTGGGGCTCGTCACAAAAAGCTTGTTTTGAGACTATCCCCTCTGGTTCTATTACTTTCCACAATCAAAGCATGGCGAGGCGAAAACTGGTTGTAGTTAAATTAACACGTGGCCCCTTGAAGCTTGTGTAAATCTTGGATTAGCGAAACAAAACGTAGTTAATATATTGACAGTGACGCGTGCATTCATTTTAATGCGACCGCTTGTTTGTTGACATACGTAAAATTAACCGGTGCAAAGTTAGGCTCCAAACCAACATCGTTTTTTGTCAACTCCCGATTATTTCGTGAAATAGCATTGCAAATAGCGTTCCAATGGTGGAATTAATCTTGCTTTGGCTCACTTAAATTGGCGCCGTTTTCTACCATATGATTTGTCTGCTGGTGTGAGGGAAGAGAACTCCTGGGAGCGAGGTTATGTGATCCGACAGACGCAAGAGATCCGAGGACGCCTGGGATCAAGAGTGCCCGTGTAAAAAAAGTTATTTGCATCCAGGCACTGCTCGGGAAGGGCAACTGGGATATTGTCAAATTCGGCAAACCAGGGTAGAGGTGTGCGCCAACAATATATTCTTTGACGGCGACGTGAATCGCAGTGCCGATATTGTGGGGGCAGCGGCGTCGACGGCGTTCCCGTAAAGTAGGCAAATTAATATAAACCCGAACATTTTTTCCATTTGTTAAAAAAATTTACTGTTAGTAATCACCTACGTATCACAATGATTAAGAATTTTGATTGTTGTTAAAAAAAAAAAACGTAACACGACAATTTGGTTGTTTGTTGGATGATTATTGTTTCCATTTCTAAGTTTGTAACGATCCTTTGTATTGCAGTTGTATAGTAGCAGAATATCTACACCAAAAGAAAACTTGTTGCGGATTCCCGGCAAGCTTTTCGGCTGTGTGAAGTCGTGATATCAAAAGCAAAATTAAGGACAAAAATATCAAGTGCCAAGCTCTTTCGTCAAGCAGTAGCGGATCCAGGATGACATTTTAGGAGGAGCGATTTCGCATCAGCATGGGGTCGAAAAAATATTTTTCCAATCGTGGTCCCAGTTTACAAATTTTAGGGTACTGGGGAGGGAAGGGGGGGGGGAGAAAGAACGAAAGTAAGACACATGATCTCTGTTTCATCGTTTATGTATTCCAGTAAAAGAAAGCTTTTTGTACCCACCAATTTCTGTTTCAAGTACAAATTCTAGGCTAAACAAATTCAATTTATTCTTAGAGATTTCTTCTTCGATTGCTTATTACTTGTTCGATTCTTCAGGCCTTGGATTTTTATCTTCGAGCTGTTCTGCTATCTTAAAAATTGTGAAATATTTCTGAAACAGTATGGTAAAGAACGTTGCTTCCGTCCTTTTGTTTCGCTTTCATCCACTTTCAATATGTTTTCGTCCATTTTTGATTGTGCGTAGTATAAAATGGACGAAAACAAAACGAAAATGGACGAAAGCAAAGAGAGACATAGCCAACCAAAGTAAAAAAAAAAACCTGTAATGATGATTCTTTTGTTAGTGTGCCGCTGTCTCTATAGGGAATCGTAATAAATCTACGCAATCTGTGAAGATGATCTTAAAGGGACACCCGGCCTGCCTTATAACATTCTGCGTGTCAAATTACAGCTACGCGCAGATCGTCATCCAAGCAATTACAGCGCCAAGGTCGGCTGGGGTGGTAGCTGCGTTCCTCGCATAGCTGCTGTCTCATTTGGCTTTGGGAATGGTATACAAGAAAGAATTATAGTGGGGGCCACTATAACAGAATCAAGTTAACGATTATGTCGTCACAAACCGGAATGATTCTTGTATTTTAAAATCACAATTTATAATTTTCTAGACTAGTGTCTTATAATTTTGCTTCGGCGATCTATTGGAATAATTAATTTTAATTTTTACCGCATTAGTCTATTCAGGAACAAATGAACAAACAAGAGGGCCCGGCCCCTCGCCCACACAGTGGGCTCGCATGTTCATTTGTTCCTGGTCTATTAGATTTTAGATCTCATGGTAATTGTTAGAAAATTAGTAGATGTACACACAGAGATGAAACGTCATGATTATTGTACGCGCGCAATGCATCATATAGTTACGGCTCATTCTTAAATATAGTTAACAATATTCAACAGAAAATCTCCTAGACGCCACATTTTAAAACGTTTTTTTTTTAGCAAGGGAAAGACTAATGGTAAGTAAATAGACCTTTGGGGGCCGTACTTGATGTGGTCGATCGGGAAAATGGCGCCGGGAGGTATATCCAAACTCTGCAAACTCCACATCTATTCTTCGTGCACGTGGTATGTCTTTGCTAAAAAGTCGATTGTTGAAGGGCGAAATGAAAGAATTATTATTATTATTATTATTATTATTATTATTATTATTATTATTAT
>JAHWFP010030745.1:23644-46689 GCA_023313725.1 Lithobius niger
CCCCCCCCCCCCCCCCCCCCCCCCCCCCCCCCTAAACATGGGAAAAAATAGTTTTGAACGAATATTCTAATATTTTTTTGCGAATATTCAAACACTATTTTTCCATCCGACCCGTAGGCTGAACCCTGCCATCACCCAGTCTCCACGGCAAACATTGAGTACAATTGAAATGGCTTACGTGTCTGATTTTTGACAGGATTTTGAATAACGTGCCATCTCACGGTAGTTATATGTAGGTTAACGTATAAGTTTAATACTCAAGACTCTTAGTTAATTCATCAGTTTTGAAAAATGAGTCAGAGGTTGTCAAAGGGGGAAGGGAACACCGAGGAAGGGGGAGGAGACAGAAATAAACACGAGATGAGGCAGGACTAGGGGGTGACATCGTGTTTCGCATAATCCCGTTTCGCATAATCGTGAATTGCATATTCCCGTATTGTATAATCCTGTTTCGCATAATTTGAAAACATTTGCCTGTTTCGTATAATTAGTTTCGCATAATAGGTTATAATAATTAAACAAAGATTTGTTGGCATCTCTATTACACTAGCATCTCTGATGTTATGTGTTGACTGCAGCGAGCGCGTGACATTTAAGTTCAGAAGGCAACTGAAATAGGTTCGCATCTGTATTTAGTAGACAAAAGGCGTTGTGCGCAGGCGCGTGGGGTTCCGATGCCATCAGTTTTTGACTTAATAGATTCTGCCTCGACCACCCGTCCGTCAGCTGACGGAACGGGATGGAGCAGTATACGCGGCTCCTCCAATTTACATGCTTTTAATCCAAACAGAAATTTGACGACGTTACGTGACGTGACGTGGCGTGAAATTTGCCTGCGTCGTGACGTGACGGAACGAAACGGAGTAGTGTGCTACAAGTTTCAGTCGACGGCCATTGTCGTCCGTCATGCACCTGCGCACAATGCATTTCCTCGACTATATATACAAATGCGAACCTTATTCGGTTGCCTTCTGGACTTAAATGTCATCATACCCGGGCATGAAGAATTAATACCTAATTGACTACCACTTTCTATTTAATTACTTATTTATGGTTACTACAAGTCCTTCTTCATTTGCATTGTCAATTTGGGCGCCATCAAATTGAAACGGTTAGCGACGGAAACAATGTGCACTAGACCATCCGTTGCCGTCAGTCGTCGGAACGGGACGTCACGAAACGGAACGGAGCAGTGTGCTTTAGTGGAACGGGTCCTCGGCATGAAGTCAAAGAATGGAAGATATCATGCAATATCTTATAACTTAATGATAGCAGGAGGCATCATTCTTATGTTTGTTGAAGGAGGCCCCATTCTTATGGTTTCCCCCTGGGCCCCCAGAAATATAGTTGAGGTCCTGCACGATTGTGACCTTAATAACGGGTTCAGTGTCAGTCGACATCTTTATGTCAGTCGACAATGGTCATGTCGGTGAAGGCGGCATGGCTGTGATCTGCTGATATAGACTAAATCGCCTGTTCGAATCCGGGTCATATTACTATAATGAAACGTAAGCGCATACAGGTGGCTTACTCTACTACGTTATTTCTAGTGTATGATATTCGCTGATGGCTTATTTTCAATTTATCTGTATCGGAGGGGGTCTTCAGATTTTTTGCACACTCTTGTATGGCCTACTGACACAAACACTGCCCTTAATTTAATTCAAATTTGGGTGCAATTTGGAACAAACCCAGCTACTTCCTTTTATTCAGGCGCCAATTCTGCCCCAAGAAAGTGAACAAAAAAGCGTCTCCAATAGTCGTTTCCTCCCTTCTCCTTGAGGGTGGGGTCCTCTTCATCCATATGCACACGCCCCCCCCCCGCCCCGCCCCGGGGGGGGGGGACAGGATACTTGTCATGTTAGGTAACTCCACGGGCCTGAGGACATCTGGAAATAGGTAACAATCATCGTAATGATCGGTCTTATGTTGGGGACAACTAAACCAGACGGAATAACAATTCAAACGATAAAATGAAAATAAAATAAATAAACTATCGTAAATAACTGTTCTTGGGGACAAGAGAACTGCTACGTATTGACGGACGTGTGATTGAATCCAGTTTAACACAGATTTCGCTAACGTGGCGCATGACGTTGTATTGGCTTAAAGTCAGGTATACAAAGTATAGTATACAGTAATTGTACGAGTGTAGAAAAAGAATGAATATTGCTATACAGCCCAATTGCACAGAATAATTTATACAGGGCGTCATCAACTGCGAGGCATAACGATGACGCTTGCAGGCTTGATTCTTGGCAATAATTGAGTTTCGAACCATGTTTCAAAACGAATTCCATCCATCTCATCGTGGTAATCCCCACTTTGTTTTTTAGCTTGAAAAATAAGTTTAGCGCCGGGTAGAAAGCCATCTTCGTTATATACTGGCGTGTAAAATGATAAGCCGACTCCCTTTACCGCTGGGCGCCTTTAATCTAGTTGATAGACCGCTTAAAAATGCTTGCCTGCTGCTCTTCACTGTTGAATCTTGCCAGACTTTCGTTTTCGTGTGTCCAGCATTTACACAAGTCTGGTCAAGATAGTAAATGGTCCTCTTTTCTTCTCGATATTTTCTTATTGTTCGTAAGTGCCGTTTTGCCAAAGGACAATATCGCCACGTTCGATAAGCAACGATTCACGTTTACGCTTGCGAAAAACAAAACCCAAATCTTTCATAATGCTTGCCATTGCCGTCCGACCGAAATTTGGCAAATCGCCGTCATCGTTTACGGCAGCTCTTATCATTTTAACTGTGGGAACTGTACCTTGTCTATAAAATACATGAATTTTTTGTCGAATTTCCGAAAGTGTGAATTCATCGTAAATTTTTAGCCGAGTTCAAGTACCAACGGAGTTCGGACGATTCCTACCGGGTGACGTAAACTGTCCAGAGCTGGTTGCAAATACCTTTTTGATTTGGAAGACTGCTTTTCGTGAAACGCCTGTTAAGTCTGCCGTATCCTTTGGATTCTCACTTACTGACTTGTTTGGAGGCTTCTGACGAAGTTTACTGTAAACATTGGCTACTGTCTGCTTTTGAGATGATGTCAAGGGCTTTCCTTGGGCGTGCGGTTTGAAATACTTGCTCGGAGAGACGGCCGCCATTTTTCACTAACGCGTCGTCTGCTGCGAGTCATAAACTTGGTCGTAACTATGGCAACAGCGTGCATATTTTCGAAATTGAAACAGGTGGTTTATTATCTCCGAATAAGGTGTCACTTTTTCTTAAAATTATAACCTTCCTTTACCAACAAAAATGAATATTTTGAGTGAGTTATTTGATTGTGAAACTTTATTATTTTAACGGACTATTTTCTCTGCTCCAGAACACAAACAATCGCGTCTGCAAGAGTCGGCCCTCAACTGATTCCTCCAGTAATAAGTTGAGTGCGGTTTTAGTATAGATGGCCGCTCAATGTGCTTCACTGCAGTCCTGGATGCTGCTACTGGTGTTTGTTTAATTTCAGAGAATACTAAGTTTGTTTACGGTGGTTGGAAACCGCAACTACTGTTGTGGTTTCCAACTAAGTTAAACAAACTACTTCCAGTAAGTAGCAATTCAGAACTGAGGACAGATGTTTGTTTGTTATCGGTTCACAATTTTCAAGATAGTACTCCCCCCCCCCCCCCCCCAAAAAAAAAAAAATTTTTTCCCCGATAATAAAGAAAACTTGTAGAGAGTAGTTAATGAGAAACAAAAACGAAAAGGACGGAGTTACTTCACGCCAATTCCATTCACTTTTGCAAAAATAGTAAGTGTGTTTCAGAATTATAGCCACAATGCTATGATAAAATAATGCATGAAATCTGCTATCTCCCATTGGTGGGTTGTTCATGCTTTTGAATTGTAACATAATTCCCTAATTGTTGGCTACAATGCTCTTCAACCAGCTAAAGTTGTTTGTGGTCAACCAAAGGGCTTGTCGTCCCGTCGTTCCTCGCATGCGCGCGCCGTATGAAAATTAGTCTATACACATATTACATTGTCCAGTCGTGCATTTAACGAGGGGTTCGACAAAGACAAAAAAGTGTACGAGATTTGTTAATCTGTAAATCTTCTAACGGATTTAAGGAGATTTACGGATTTGGTGGGATTTAAAGATTGACAAAAGATTTAACTAAGATTTAATGATTTGCATGAAGTTTTGCAAGATTTACACGGATTTGCAGAAGATTTAAAGATTTACATAAAATTTTGCAGATTTACACAGATTTACAGATTTGAAGATTTACATGAGGATTTTCAGATTTACTGGGATTTAAAGATTTAAGTAAGATTTAATGATTTACATGACTTTTTCAAGATTTACACGGATTTAGAGAAGATTTAAAGATTTACATAAAATCTTTCGAGATTTTTCAACACAAAAATTCAACAGAATCGACCGTTTCAAGCACACAAACTCGACAAAATTGCAGTTTTCAAATACAAAAATTCAGGAGTATTGCACCGTTTTTAAACAAAAAATTTCAGCATAATTGTACTGCTTTCAAGCACAAAAATTTAGCAGAATTACTGTTTTCAAAAACAAAAAAAATTCAATAGACTTGCGGTTTTCAAGTACAAAACTTCAGTAGAGTTGCATCGTTTACATGCATAAAAATTCAACAGAATTTCAGTTTTCTACCACAACCATTCAGTAGAATTACACCATTTTCAAGCACAAAAATTTTGAACCGGTGCTGTAATCTCGATAACATTTTTAGTGTTCAGAATGTTCTTGCAATGTCTATTATGTTCTTGCAATGTCTATTAGCTACGTTTTCCCTAAAAATAACTGCAAAAATAACCAAGACAACATTTAATCCCCAATCAGGATGCGAGGGAAAAGAGGAATGCAGACAAAAAAGTTTAAATTATGGAAATGCAGCTGAATTGAATTGTATTTAAAAAAATATTTTTTACGAAGTTGTATAGTTTAGTATCAAAACAGATGCAACTTTTAGTTTTTGGCAGAAAGACCACCGTTGCATTCTGTTATACGTCACCAGCGAGCGCTCTAACAAACCGATGATTCACTAGCTGCGTAATTATTTTAATGTGCGGTTCTTTTGCTTATACAGCTGCAAAAGGAGAAAAGGTTAAAACTTGGCGCATGTTTAAAACCTATAATAACAGTAAGAAGGTATGTCTAATGCTAATGCTGAGCAGGCACGCGATGTCCGGTAGCCGAGGCACGGATACGAATTATTCTTCGGCAACAAAATGCGTCCACACTTGGTTTTTTTTTAGCCGTACCTACCTAATTCGAAGTCGGAGACTGTTCGGAGCAGGTGCAATTTCATTACGAACCTTTCCCCCCCCCCCCCCCCCCGGCCCCCAAATTTTTAATTTTTAAATTTAAAAAAAGTGAGAAAGGTTGGGGGGGGGGGGGGGTGCGCATCCTTTGATACCTTTGAGGTTGGGTTTCACTAAATTAAAAACAAAACCAAAAAAAAAAAATGGCTCTGATTCTATTACAAGACGAGTTCGGTCGGTGATTCTTTTAAATTTAACTCGCGTGCCAACAGATAGCGCGTGCTCAGATGGGCATTTCTTAAAAAGGAAAATCGCCGCTGGGTAGCAGCACCAGCCGTCTTTCTATACCAAAGTTCTTCTGTGGCGGCGTCTTTTTGCAAAAAAAAAAAAAACGGAATTGGTCAGCTAATTGTCGCCGGTATGGCCGGCCGGCCACCCCTCAGGGAACGCAGGGGGCAGCCGGAGATTCTTGGGGTATGAGGATGGCGTGGGGGGGGGGGGGGAAATAAAGGGGAGGGGCTGAAGCGTCCAGCATTTAGAGAAATGATGCTGTGGTCACAAATGGTTTTCGCCAAACTGAACACAGTAATGTAGTTGTGTATTGGTGCTGTTAAGTCTGTTAGAGGAGGGATTGAGGCTGGACTAGGGTTTGGCAGATTGGTAGGGGCTCCCCTGGAATCGGCCCCGGGGGGGCGGCGCGGGGGGTTGGAGATGTTGTTAAGAGACTAACCGCAACCTTCTGGTCTAGCTTAATGATTAAACGCAAGACGAATGATGTGAAGACGTCACTTTATTTTCATCCCACTTTTAGATCAATTTTATTGTATTTAGGTTTTTACAGAAAGGTGCCGGTTCTTCGGCACTTTTGGTACTTCGGTATTTTGGCCCAGAGATTGCAGTCATGATTGCAGTCGCGCATGAATCCGACATTTTGGCACTAAACTCGGTTTGTGTGTGTGTCGTTCTGTTTTGCATGACGGAATCGAATTAAAATTTGGTAGGCATATTGTTTGAAATAAAGAAATAAAACTTATCCACTTGAATTTACACCTGTCGCTGAAAATTCAAAATGGCGGACCAAGATGGAGTCCAAAAACTGTTTTCGGCTTATATCTTCTAAGTTGCTTATCAGATTAAACACAACTAATTAGGACTGTTCAGAATACCACTTCATGATAAAAGGTCCCATTCAACTATTGTAGAAATTCAAGATGGTGGATTAAAATGGCGCCCAAGAACTGTTTTTGTTCATATCTTCTTAATAGCTTGTCAGATTAAACACAAACTAATTAGGAATATTCAGAATACGGTACGATACTCATGATAAAAAGTCCCATTCATTTTTGTGTGAAAATTCGTAATGGCGTCCCAAAATGGCGTAAATAAACCAATTTGCAGCAGTTATGGCCAAAGGAGTTCAATCATCTTCTTGAGAGGATAGAGCGAGAGAAGTTTCCTGTTCACAGGCTACTAGTTTAATTTTGACCTGAAAGGACTGTCATAATAGTAAACGGCCAAGACTTGTTCTCTCCTCTTTCTTTTTAAGGACGGAAAAGCTGTTCATCATTTTTACGTCTTTCAAAGTTGTTTTCATTCTTAGAGGACTAATCTATGAGCACACAGATTTTATTTTATCAAATAATTTTTTCTTAGTAAAGAAAAAATAAAAAACGAAATTAGCTTGCAAATATCTTAATATCATATTTTGTTATGGAGCAAAAAGCACAGTAGTTGCTACAGGAGCACAATCAGGATAACATATTAAAACATAACAATGGCCGAAAATGATAATAACAATGGACTTCCAATGTCTTCCAAATCGGATAGCAATTAAATGACTACAATACGGTGGAAAGAAAGACATGGTATTTCGTAGATGCAGGCTTTTAAACCGAGTTGAATTGTTTCAAAATTTATTGATTAATAATCATAGCATTATAATTGTTGGGCTTGTTGTTGTTGTTATGGTTAAGGGAGCCGAACCCAAACCAGGTTATATGTCGGTTAATGCGGGAGGGGGGCGGGGTAGCGGGGAAGGATACACCCCCACAAAAGAGGAGACCATACTCTCTTGCATGATCCACCAAAAGTGGGCCATGTCACTTTGAAAAACAATGGGCTTCAAACAATGCCTTCAGCGTGTTCGATCATACGCAATTGCATAGCCCACAAGAAAGTAAATTAGTTGAAAATAAAGATGCAGTATTCACAAAGATGTCGATTTCAAAGAGATATTCACAGAGTAAAATTCCTGTTACAACATACAGACGCAGTATTCACACGAACATATAATTTTCTGAGATGTATTTACAAAGTAAAATGTGTGTTTTCAATTTCTGTCAAGCCAATTAAGAAAGTTTTGGCATAGAGGGGTTATCTCCTTGCGTTGGCCTCATTTTACATTGCTACGTAGTTAGTGGAGCCCACCGAGTGTCTCTGAACCGAATTTGGTTCGAGCTTTCCACTAGTAACAATAATAAACTAAGAAACACAGTGGAGCCAGTATTCTGAGCTACGTTGAGAACTTTAGGTCCCATTCTGTTCGTTTGAGGTTAACACGCGAAATAGCTCAACCCTGCCCAGGCACCAAATGTTCCGTACTGTTCCTACACTTGTCCAAAAAAATGGTGACAGATAATCCATTTTGAATCGTTGTTCCAAAATTTTACGTAATAGATATACCACCCCTGGCAAACTGTATCGGGTTTATCGCCCATTGGCTTATAAATCCAATACAGTTCGTCCCGGATGGTGTAACTAATTTATCGAACGGTCCCTAATTTTCGATGATGAAAAGCAAAATTGTTGGGGTAATGGAAAATTTACCTTCATAGCTGGGTTGTTTATGCAAACTTTGTGTCGTCACGTTTGCATAATTTTGTATTGATGTAGTCAGGTTTGCGGACGATACCATTTGAGCAGAGGATGTTTTGTGTCCTGATGTAGGAGAAACTCGTTTTTTTTTAATTCAATGGACTGATGTCTACTATTGTTTTGCACAGCATGGTGACTTCGTCATGTAAAAATTACGTCGTTCACCTCACAGTCACGTCATGTGACATCACCCCACTGCATGGCGTCTATATTACCACATTTTAGTGTGGTGATATAGGATAATACCACTGATAGTTTTTAGCATTGTGAAAGTTAGGGACCATGCGTTAATTATTGAAACAGACATTTTGAGTACGGTGTTAATTGCTTCAGACGATATTGTATTTCACGGGGGAGGGGGAGGGGATAAGTGCATAGGCCTACCAGTTCCTCCCTTTTTTTGGAACCGGCACCATTAACCCTTAACCTCCCCCCCCCCTCGTAGCATTGAGGTGTATACGTGCAACTATACTACCATACCACCTTGCATGGTTTCTGAGGGACTAAACCTTTTACGTTTTCGCCCCTTGTTATATCATAAACATCGAAAACACGCTTTTCTCTCCTGCACGCGCCAAACGGTCCCACTTTGAAGATGCCGACCCCACGAAATAAAGTATAGAGCAAAACCTAATGGGAAGAAAGTAGAGAAATTTGAGGAGCGTAGAGCCGGGTGGAGGGACGTCGGGGAAATTGCGTAAGAATCGCCCCCAGCAGAGGTAATCATTGAGCAAAAGAGAAAAATCTCTCGATGTCTGTCTAGGTGCTACTACTATACTACATCAAGAGTCCATTAGCGAGGATTTGCAACAAAATTCCACCATTTTCTGGCCGGGACTTCAAATTTCGTCTCCCCGCCTCAATTTGCCAAGTGTTGTGATGAAAGGTCGTAAATTGTTTCCACACACTCTCATCGTTCACCAACTTAAAGATGGCGGGCGGATGATGGAATAGGATTCTCGACCGCATAAAACGAGCATTAAGGGCTCGGAATGGAGGTGAGATTGAGGCCGGGAACGGAAATAGAAAGCATTTCGGAACACTACGAATTCTGCTTTAACTGTTTACGTTGCCTGTAAGGCACAGTGGATCGTTTCAGTTAAAGGGACATACCTTCTCAATATATTCGGGCATCCTGCGTGAATTAGCTTTTGCAATATTTACATAGGTTAGAGTGAATGTAGCGTAACCGATTATCACGAGGGTAAAAATAGGAAAATGAATGTCTTTGCAACATTTTCACGCGTGTGAAGTAAAAGTTGAAAATCTGAGCCATACAGTAAAGCCAACCGGGACGATTAAAGAGCCACTAGACTTGCAATTGTTTATTACAACAACACTCATTTTACAGACACCTACAAGCGTTTTTAGACGTTTATTGGCTGAAAAACACAAAACGGCTTACAAATAGCATGGGCTGCCAGAAACACTCCAAACATTAGCGTTCTGTAATGTTACAGACGTCAAATGCGTTTAAAATAAAATTCAACCAGCGTTCAATTTGCAAATTTTAGAAACACATGCTTAAAATACACGTAGCGACAAAAATAAAAAGGTAAAGTAAAGTAGTGTTTTTACTACAACGCATATATTTTTGAAAATAGCATTTAACAAAACGCTTACGTTCATCATGTGTTGTAAAATAAACGCACCCGTTTTTGTGTCTTAGTGCGCCCTTTATTGGAGTATGCCAGTCCTGCTTGGTCACCTCTTTTGATTAAGGAATATCCAACATATTGAGTCGGTACAACGACATTTTACTAAATATTTGCCAGGTTATTTTAAGTATTCTTACATGGAACGCCTTCGAATCCTAAAATTAGAGTCTCTTGAAATATGCTGTCTGAAGGCAGATTTACACCTTACTTATTGTATGCTGCACAACCACCCGGACACCGAAGTCAAAAGACTTTTTACACTGAACCATAATGCTCGCACTAGGGGAAATTCATTTAAATTAGCTATGAATCAGTGCCACAAGGAACCATATGAGCATTTTTTCACTGACTGCCTGATCCCGAATCGGAATCTCCTGCCATCGCCAGTTGTAACCTATCACCATCGTCAACACATTTTTTAAATGGCTTAAATACACTTATGAAATGTTTTTTGATATGTTGAAAATGTGATTTTATTTTGCTTGTTCTATTTTTTGTGCTTTGACTAAGGTCCGTTGACCTGCAGTATGTACGTCTTTGTAAATGGATTTGGGATGGAGTTAGTGGATGAAAGCTCTCCCTTCCTTGTCCTATGCAGATTTTAACTGCAAAACGTTTATTATTATGATTGGGATAAAAACACTGGAAACACTTGGAGTCGCCATAAGTGTTTCAAACATACGTTTATAAAGTGTTGTAAATTAAACTCTAACGTTTTATCCCAAACGCATTTCACCTCTGGAACCACTATATACATATTCGCTGACGGTTTGGAAGGTTATACTTCTCAGCCAATTTGTAAATCACGTCTGAAAATGTTTTCTATTTACAGTGTAGGCCTGTTTTAACTCTATTAAATAAATACGGATGCAAACCAATTTACGTTGCCTTTTGGACTTACATGTCAGACTGCTTGAGCGGGGAATCGAACCTACCGCCTTTCAAACCAAGGCGTAAGTCCTACAACTGAGCCATACTGACAGTCCAAAAGGAAAGCATTTAACACGCACTCTTATACATATAAACATACACTTTCCAAGTGAAAATGAATGGAACAAACAACAAAGCGTAAAAATAATGATTAAACAGAATGGAAGCTAAATGCTAAAAGCTATGGACCTTTCCTTTTGGCCGTATCAGCATGGCTCAGCGGTGGGACTTACGCCTTTCGTTTCAAAGTCGTGGGTTCAATTCCCCACTCAGGCAGTCGGACATGCAAGTCCAAAAGGCAACGAAAATTGGCTTGCATCCGTATTTATTTAACCCAACTCAGCCCATTTGGATTTCCATCCTGTTTAATCATTAACTGTCTGTCACATACACAAAAAGAACAACTAAAACCTGTCCCTCATGGCGTTTTACACAATGAAATGAAAGAATTTTAGGTTGACCAATTTTACAGTCTGTCCCACATTATGTCTGCAGGAAACTGAATGTATAATGCCTTGTTTCCTTTCACTACCAGTTCAAAAACATGTATACATAGCAAACAAGGCTGTTACGAGTCTGCGAGTGGGATATTAACTTTTTTTTTGCACTCCTAGTGCAAGGAAACGTAGCGTCATTCCTCCAAACATAATGCGGAACAAACTATAGTACCATTTCTTTCCGCTAGCTACCGTTGTTGGCAAAGTGTATTAAATTACTGTAGCTGCAGTTTAAATAACTCGGGTATTTTTCAAATGTTCTAGTTCTGTCTTTTTTGACGAAATATTTGTTCTTTTTGTCAAAAAAAATAATAAAAAATTTAAATTACGCCTGCAAGTAAATAAATCAGTTAACACACTTTGCTAACAACAACTCTAGTGGCAAAAAATGGCACTAAATTCGATAAATTTCAATTTTTTTGTCTTTTTGTTGTGTAAAATGCTTTATGCAGCAGATTTTAATTGTTCTTTTCGAATATAAAAGTTTTTAAAAAAGCCTATTATTGTAATAGAAGTGTTAATTGCCTTCTTTGCCCATTAATGTGAAATTTAAAATCGCCGTGTTAATTTAAAAGAACTGCAAGTTTTTGGTTGAAGGCGGCCCCGTTCTTATGGTGTGAATCGGGCCCCCAGTAAATTATGGCTGTGACCCTGTATCCTATCGCAATCATAACTGATCATGATGAGGGAGATGGAGGTAGGAAAGGGGGGTGGGGGGGGCTGGGAGGATAGGCATTTCGAGTTCTGCAGAATGCAGCTAAACGATTTACAGCAAACAAAATGACGTGTTTAAATACAGCTATTGAGCGAGAAACGACTACGATTTGCTCAACGCTGAAAATGATCACAATCACATATATAACCTAATAAATCGCGCCAACATCAAGTTGGGGGGAGGGGAGGCCAAATTTCATAGGCAGGGTCCCCACCAACAAATTAACAGGCGTAGGTGGAGTCGCCTAAGACGCAATATCTCTATACCTTCCGTCGTATGCTAACTGGGTTAGCATAACGAAGTTCGTTTTAAACTGGGTTACGCAACCAGTTTATTCTTCTCCAATTTTTTTTGTTGGTTTATATTGTTGGACAATGAGCGAGCGGAGCAGGAACAACGTAGAACCTCGACCTTGTCCCTGACCACAAACTCGCTACTCGCCAAATTAGCAGGTTCGCTACGGAAGATACACTTCTTTTTATTTTTTGTTCTCCAAATTATCTCCCTTCTATTCGGATACACTTATCAAAATTCTGGGAATAACCGACGAGGCAGCAAAAATGGAAAAAAAGAGGGGGGAAAAAGGGATAATAGATTGAATAAACCGCCCTCGTGTCGGCCATCTTGTCAATCTGCCGCCAATCGGCCATGGTCGTCAACAGCAACCGGTGTCGACTGACGTGCCATCTAGCGGCAACAATAGGCGACGGCCTTTTTATATTGGAGCACAAAAGCCAAATGCGATTTACCATTGTTTTCGCCTTTTCCAACCCTCCTCAGCAAACTATTAGACGAAACTTTTTCCGCAAAACCTCGACCTTCAATTCCGTGCCTTCTTTTGTTGGTTGCTCGTGAGGGGCCGGACTGTTGGCGAACAACCACAATGCACCGGGATAATTAGTTTCAAAAAATTAACCCAGAACACTTTTTCCCACACGTGTCTATGCTCGTTTCTTGATGGGGTGGGTAATTACCCCCCTCTCCTGACGTATACGTGGCTGGGGGCTGTGAGGTGTTTTGGGATGCGTAGGTAGGCGTGTGGGGGTAAAATGGAAGAGGGGGGGGAGGGCGTCGAAGAGCCTTTGGGGACTGAACACATGAGACATTTCTTAAAAGGGCCATTAATAACAATGGTTAAAGTCCAAAACGACAAGGCGACGCCGATGCCGACATGTCATAACAACCGTTTATGAACCGTGACATAAATAGCGAATAAACGCGTAAGAAAAAAATAATAATAAAAAAAATGCCACCGCTCTCCTTAAAATTGGTAATGTGAGCTTTAGATTATTATTATTATTATGATTGTTTTTTTAATCCTTGCGAATAAATGGTCACAACAAAGAAAAGAATTCTCAGCAAAAAAGAAAGTATATATACATCAAATATACCTGTATATATGTATTTCTCCCGGATGTAGGCCTAAACAGAACATAGGGCCTTAACGAAATGTAGTTTTAATAACCAAGCATAGATAGATATATGCCGGAGCTAATAAATACCATACACGTCCACAGGATGTGGGAGTATCCTTCGACCGTTTTATTGGGTCCACTCAGTATTAAGCAGCGGCAAGAGAAACAGTGCGAGGTTTAACACCAAATCTCAAACACGTCTGACGTCACTGCTCCCATTTCGCACCATTTTACTGATTCTTTCATCTCATTGGCTGTTGATTTTTCTGATGAATCGATACTAAATTGCGCTAACTAACAAACGAATACTCATCCTCGAACGTAAGCCGGATCGCTCCAATTGTCCACGCTTACGCAAGTATAGCATTTAACGAACTTAAAACGAGGAAGGCATTTTGTTTCTCGATCGAAGGTCGACTGGAACAGAAATTGCGTGTCTCGCCTCCCGCCTCATCTACGCCAGTTCTCGCGCGGTACCAGGAAGTCAAAGCCTCTTAGCATTGTTTTGGCAAAATAAGATGTGGGCGACGTTAAACCAACTGGGTTGGAGCCAGGAGCTCAAACCTTTTGGTTTTCTCCCTGATGGCCTTGTGCAAACGGTGGAATACAAAGCACGAGCTACAACATGGATTTATTCGTTCCTGGTAGACTCAAATAATGAAAGAAACTTGAAGCGGAGAATTTGTAAATAGTGTTGGTCTGGGCCGCCCGGGAACCCGAGGATCCCCGGAGAGGGCCCCCCCCCCCCACTGCAGGAAGCCCTTGTTTAAAAAAAAATATAGCCAACACATATTTTTTTTGAAAAATGTGGAATGAATTTATATGAAAATTGCAGCTGTAAGTTGCAGGAAAACGTTTCAAATTCACGCCGATTTCTTTAAAAGACGACGGATTCCGTACCCCATCATTCTACACGAGGCTTTTGTTTAAAAAAAATTTTTTTTTTTTTTGTTGAACAATTTGAACTGAATTCGTATAGTAAAAATTGCACCTTTCAGTTGCAGGAGAACGTTTCAAATTCACGCAGACTTTTTAAAATACACTAACTTCTGCCTACTTAGTGTTGGGCTAGACCCGAGTTATGCTAAGTCTCTCGTCAGTTAACTCTGGACCATGCATTGCTTCCCATAGAGCCTTGCTATCCGGATCTGTTTCTCACTCTGTCTTCCCTCAAAGAGCTAAAAGAATATTTGCTCTATTGTTCAATATCAATTGTATTACAAAATTCATTGTATTAACCATGAGCTCACCATGCCTACAACAATGTATAGCATAGCACCCTCTTAACAATGCCTTGGCATCCCAACTCCAAGCTTCGATTCCATTCCCAATCTAGTAAATGACTGTCGATATTTTTTTAAGTTAGAAATTAGTCCTCATATTTCCTCCAGTCCCAATTTAGGTCAGCATGCCCCCCCCCCCCCCCCGCTACAAATATCATTCCATTAGAGTTGCTTTGTAGTAGAAAAGGCAGTGCCAGGCGAGTATATTTAAAATCAAAATCCTGAACAATAAACATCGTAATCCAAACTGCTGCTTGTAATCCTTCCATAAGCAATTGCGCCTGTAATCCAGCCCTTGACGCTATATGGGGAAGCTTACGGCGCTCCCCCAGGCCGCCTTACCGACCCTTCCCCTCCTCCCACTACTCACCCCTGCCCGAGGAGGTCCGTGGGTCCTGCAATACACTCCCGGGGAGCCCACCCCACCCCAATCCGATCCTGTTTGTAAACCCAAATAGATGCGGACTATAGACTTTAAATGCGAAAATTCGAAGTCTTACATCCGTATTTTACATGCTTACGCGTTTTTTAATACGTACAAATAAAATTGTATGTTTGTCGTCTACTCCAGTATGTAGTCGAAGCACGCATTTCCTGCCAATTCTTACGGAGCCTTTTCCTTTCCGCCAAGCGCTTACTGGTGTCTACGATAGGTGGCGTTCCGTGCTCTCGCCCCTCTAATCAGAGACGAGCAGCGAGGAAACGGACTCTGCTTGATTAGCACGTGCACGTCAATGGCAACAAAAAAACACAAACCAACAATAACAATTTGCCCCATCCTTCCTCTCACGTCCCGCACTACTTTTTTTTCCCGGCTTAAAATTCCCTCCCAATTGACGAAGGCAGGAAAAAAAAACCTACTGACTGCCTTGCGTAGCCACCTTCACAATTGACGCCCGAACAGTTTGCAGGTAGGTCTGTTTCCAGGCAACAATCACCGTTAGGAAGAACTATGATTCTTCAACAAATGCTAAACTATTGCAGTGGTGCTCGAATTGATACGTGGGAGAAATTGTCGACAATTATGTCAAGTGATTTATTGATGTGCGGGGCGAGGCACGACAAAGGCGCTTCTCATCCTGTCTCCAGCAACTTTTCATTACCAGAAATTCTTTTCCTCTTTTTATGACAAATTTGACTTTATTTTCAGGGCTCCCAAGCCTAAATCTCAAATTTTCTTTTTAATGTAACGACAAAACGAATTCAAATTTTGTGACCGTTTTATGACATATCGACATCTTGTCATCACTTTTGACAACTTAAGGACAATTTTTAACCCACTTTTTTGTTTTTAACAAACTTGGCGTTGGAGGGGAAGTAGAGGAATGGCATTTTCTTTTTATGACACCCAGAAAAAATCTTGACACTCCCCCCCCCCTCCCCCCACATAAGGTCCAAAACAATCTGACCCACCCGCTCACACCAAAATAAGCGTTTCTTAGATTACTCGGGCTAACCCTGGATGATATCCTATATCCTTGACTGACTGCGTCACATTTTCAATGGCTAGTTGTTACACACATTCTTTAAAACGTTCAAAGATGGAATTTTTAAACCTTGTTTGTATCCCAGTATTTTTTCCAGAAAGTGTGGAACTAAAGAAGTTAGCCTTCAAAACCTTGTATATATTACAAGGAAGGGGGTGGGGGGAGGAGGGGGAGACAATACGTCTTTTGAAATCTTGACTTCCTTATGGGCCACGTTATGGCAGTTCTTACTCTGCGTGTAAATTTGTTTACAGCATTTTCTAAAGATTTCTATTCTGTTATGATATTTACAACACAAAACAAAAATGTATGACAAATGTATGACATTTCGTGTAAATCAAAAAATAAATTGCTAAGTGGGAGCCCTGTTTTTTCTCTCCAAGGATCTGTTTGACCTAGCCACTTGAAAAAATAACCCTCTTCACAAAGCCATGAATTTTTCCTGAATTTTCTGACTAAGCAGGGTGAATTGTTTTTTTCTTTTTTTTTTCGTATGTGCTGCCGAAGAACTACTAACAGATTCGTGTGCTAACAAGCCTGACATCTAATAAATTCAATGCTAATTGCTTATTTTCAACTGGTTGGCTTCCCGAATTTTATTAACCTAGAGAAAACTTATTAAAAACACTCTTGCCCTAATGCTTACATGCTCTCTATTTCAAATTTGAAGGTTACCAGAGAACGGATACTTCGTAGATTGCTACCGATCACACTGCCAAATGGACATATTTCGGAAAGAAACTGAAAATGTAGAACTAACCAAACCTTTCCACGAGATTACCAAAAGGAATTTTGTTGTTATTGTTTTCCTATAGTGTAGGCCTTTTCGTTGGTGTGTTACTTGACCCTATTACACGGATAATTGGAGAGTTTCCACCTTGGGGGGTTCCTAGGGGGGAGAGACTCTCATCACATTTACTTTTTTTCTTTGAGATTTTTTTTGAGACTTGCCTTACTTTGCCTACGTGTTACGGATCCTCGAAAAGCCTTTGTTTAAAGGTTTTTGCTCTTGTTTTTATGGATTTCCTTCATGATTCTGTCTATCAAAAGGGCAAGGGGGGGGGGCTCCCCCCCAAATGAAGGGGGGGGGGCTTGTTCACGTTTGTCACTGTTGTCTCAATCTTAATTTAAAATCCATTTGTTGGTCCTTTTTTTCTATTTCTTTTTGTCCGATTTTTATCTTCGCTGATGAAATGATTCTTTTTTTTTCAAGTTTCGTTCCTTGTGTGCACCGTCCCATATTTTCCCCTATGCTTTCTACAGCTCATAAATAAAACCTTTTACATATCACCGCCAGGGAGTCGGATCGACCGACAGCCATTGTTTTCGCTATCGTAATTCCAAAGACAAGTATGAAAAATAAACAAAACAAAAAAACCCTTCTAAAGTGAAATCGCTCGCGTCTAGACTTACAGCATATGCTAAACGACATTTTACGGTCAAGGAACTAATCTCACAAAAACGACGAATTATTAAATTACAACCACATGAAATTAGATTTTAATTAAGTCAAAAACAAGGTCAGCGAAACAAAAAAGCCAATATGACACGCCAACACTTTCAGTAAAAGTTGGTTCAGCAGGAAGTGGAATTTTGACTAGATTAAAAGAATTAAACCTAGCTTATCTTCTTATGAGCCTTGCTTTTAATACTGCGCCAGTCGGCGACAAAAGAACTATTAATTAATTATTAAATTCCGACTGATTTCTCAAACTAGGTGTATGAATACTAAACGCAACTTTGGTTCGTTACGTGTCAGATGACCTCTACACTTTTATTATAGAACTGATCCCAGCTGAGATGAACCTGATATCATCTTTGCTGGAAACGACAGACATATATCACTTGGTAGAGTGACGGAACTTGCCAGTCCTTGATTTGCCTGTTGGCCTTGGGCAGAGCTTACCTACTGGCCCCGTTACACGATGGGCCTTGGTTCGTTGGGACATGGGACCCTCACATTATCATCCCCATCGTCCTGACGTTTATCAGCTTGACCCGTTAGGCTTGTCTTGCGTCTGATATCCTTTGTGCCCTCTGGTTCGTTTAGTGCTGGCACTCCCCGCTGCACTGGGTCCCTGGGGGCGACCAGTGGAATATTGTGGCCTCTTTCATTATATAAGAATTTGCTATGCAATATAATGCAATGTAAAATATTGTATATAAAATTGTGTGAAAGGCTTCCCACGCATGCGTGAACCTAAATTCTCGTGCTAGGCTTTCCTTTGGTTCTTTTCGTCTCTTCTCTACTTTTGCTCGACCAACGCGGACCGATTTAGGGTCTGCTCTTCTGGCCTTATGCAGATCGGGCCTATTCAAAATTAGGACTACTTTTCTGAAGGAAAGGTTAAAAGGTTTTTAGGCGAACGTTCGATAACATCAACCACCGAGATGCTGTAAGTCGTGGCAAGCCTTCTACTTCCTTCTTCCATCCATGCCATAAAAATAAACTCCAGATGCAACTGATTTCCAGCTTGGACGTATTTATTTCCGTTTTTACTAAATTTAACCAAAAGTGCGACGCCATTCGACCGTAAATCCCAAATCCAACTCCTAGCCGCACTATTGGTTCGTTCATGTTTAGTGTACGAGGCTCTAAATGTCATCTTAGGGCTCGAGATAGGAGACCATGTTCGAACTCGAGTTGTAAATTACAGCAGTCCATTTTTGAGTTTTGATTTAATCTTTTCCTTTTCCGTCATGAATTTCAAAGTTTGAGTGCATAATTTTCAGAAACAGGTTATTATTTATCTCCGAAACGGGTGGGGGAAAGATAAAAATTGGGATGGGGTCATGGATTCTCCCCCCCCCCCCCCCCCCGCCCCCGGGGGGGGGTCATAAATGTTTTAGACCCGTCAAGGGAGTGGAGTCACACAAAAAAAACCACTGACCAAATAGAAAATGGGGGAAAAAGTAATTTTTTTGACCTCAAACACGTCACTTTCAGAAGTCAAAATTTCTGAAAACGCCGTAACATCTAGGGGAACCGCCCACCATGTGAGTTTTTATAAGATTCACGTATTTCTATTGTTATCCAATCTATAGTTCTTTAAAGCCACGTTCTCCACAAAATTTCCACCATATGGGGTATTTTTCATGTTGCACCTGTTGATGTTACAAAGGGCATGGACATGCTAACTCGAATTGTCTTAGTAGTGCCAATATGCATCCCTTACATCAAAAGTTATTCCAGCGATACAAAAATTATTGAGTCGTTTTAGCAAAGCATAATTGCTGAACAACAAAATATTTTTTTTTGCTCATGAATGAAGATCTCACCACAGAAGTGGTTTAAAGAACGCTTCTTTGAATGTTTTCAAGACCGTTCTTTAATTCTTGGGTAGTTTTTGTTAGCGTAATGCTTACGAACTACGCTGGGCACTATTCTATTGTCGTAAGACATGTATTTTTAATAGCTCGACCATGAGGGAAAGGTGTGTTCCTACCCAGCGCGGATAGCATAACCATCATTCTGGATCGTGAGTCCTAATGTTAAACGTTAAATGCTATCCTACAGAGGACGTGGAAAAAGAAACGTGGATCGAATTAAGGCAACCGTCTTTTAGCGGACACAGATCGTTTATTACAGTGAGGCGTCGAGTCAGCTTACATTATGAGTGGCGTAACAACGCATACGGGGAATTGCTCACTAGCGCTAATGGCATAATTATCAGTATTCAACATGATTCTGCCTCATCTCGCCCTAACTAAGTTTAAATACAACCATCGGTAACATTGATTAGGTTACTTAGCTGCGAATCCATGTTGTGGGATTACAATTGCCGAAAACATCGGCTACGGCTCGGCGTACAAAACAGAAGCCGCTTCGCCCAGGAAAGAAACCAAAAGATGGATGCCGCTCTCAAACAGAACGGGGAAACAACAATGATAAAGGACCAACATACGTGCGGCAACAGAGCAAAACACTTCACGGGTACAACAATGTACAGCGTTCCCACAGCAAGACTCGGTATACTGCGGGCTAATAAATATTACAGAGAGGGGAGTGGAAACTATAGTCTAGTGGGGGTTTACACCACCACAGTTCCCCCTCATTTGCACTTCCCTCTCGTCCCTTCCTATAACAAGTAGGCTTACGCAGAGGACAAAGTTACTTAACTTAAACATCAACACTCTCACAGGTACAGAGTGTGGTACCGACCTACGGCCTCTCCAAGTACCCAACCTCTTACAAAACCACCAAAAACATTGGTGCAAACACACCCCACATATTACACTTGTAAAACATATTTGTGCCGCTAACAAAAAATGGAGTTAGTCATGTTAGTTGACAGAAAAACTACTAGAGTGGTTCAAATCTTTAAAGAGAGTGTTAGTCAGTTATTACATTAAGTTTATAATAATCACCCTGCTTTGACAAAAGGACAAAGAAATTGTGAACTCAACCGCCACCGGGGGTTAGAAGACACGAGAGCTAACTGGCGCGCAGGTCTAACCTGCCCAATCTGACCTAAACCCTTTTGTCCCCTCACCGACAAATAGTGATGAGGAGTAGGAATAAGGCTTAGCTACATTCTTAGCCAAAGGAAGACTCGTTTCACCAACACTCCCAAACCTATCACACAGAGTGTAACGGCCAACTTGGGCCCTACTATAGGGGCGACGACGGCGAGTCCCCCTACTCATTTTGACACTATTTAGTTCGACCACAGGTCGTCTCGTGACGTTAACCAACCCCCGAGAGAGACAACTCTCTTCTTTATACTTTCTTCGTCTCTGGGCTTGACTATGGGTATACCTTCGTACACCACAAGGGTACAGATATCCCGTAGGGTTATCTACGGTTACCTCTGTCAGATTAGCCACATATTCCCCATTTCTCATTTCTGCAACCAGCACGATATTGTGGGGGAATTTCCTGGACCTGACAAATACGGCCTTCGCCCTTACATTTACGCTGTAACCATTCTCCACTAACGTTTGTACAGACAAAAGTTGTTTCCCAATCTTAGGCTTAATAACAACATTGTTCAAAAACACAGGCTTCCTAAACAATTTGCCCTCATGATTAGAGCCGTAAAACTTAAACTTTGACCCCATCCCAGACCCTTGTACCAAACTTGGTTGGGTTGGTGTACTACCTAGAATACTGCGATTAGACTTAAAGTCCAAGGTTACCATCTCCTGAAATCCGACTGAGGCCACATCATGAGTAGTTAAGGCACACACAGTGACTTCGTCTCTTGGAGGAGTGTCCATTGTGTTGTCGACCTGGTTCATGTAATTCCCTACTTCCTTATCGTGTACGATAAATATTTCACTCAAGTCAGGGACAAAGTCTTCACCAAACATTCTTCCAGCATCTACAAGTAACCCTTCCAATACCCTTAACTGGCTTGACACACCATCTGAACATTTCTCCTTAGCTAGTAAGCCCTTTAAACCATATAAGGCCCGCAGGCACAAACTCATAAAGGCCATTATCAAACGTTTAGGGAATATAAGCAGCAAGCCAATAACACACAAGCTCAATAAGAGGGATATACCAACACTTAAGTGATCTCAAGTTAAGCTTAGGCAACAAACACTTAAAACCACACACCGTATCACTTAACTACCCAAAAAACATTCAACCTACACTTTGTATAGCACTCTAGCAAAAATACAGTTGGCCCAAAAAGTGTGATATGCGCTCAACACCTTGCTGAGTGATATAAATCTCCACACTCCTGCAAAAAAAACACCTCCCCATCCAGTACCCCCTCATAGGTGAACACGTTTACCACCTTATAACCAAAAAGGATTTTTGGCTACATGAGCGCCGGGGCCGATGACCTTGAATCGTGCACTCTATAGCAAAAAAAAACTAACTTCAGCTGTAAAAAAAACTGACCAACAAATAAATGCACCATACCATCAATTGCAATACAGGACTATAAGTAATAAATAGCTTAATTAATAAATGCAGGGAGCTAGTATCAGAGCTGAGAGTAAAAAGGAGGATTAGCAATAAAAGTTAACAGTGCTCTCATCAGTTTAAGTCAGTCACACAGTACTTGATCGATCATAGCCAAAGCACTTCCAGGGGTTACTTCCTTCAGGAACATCAGTTACTTGGGGGCCAAAGGAAATACAGATAAATGTACTTACATAGGCGGTCTTCTCTCTCCGTCCCTGAGTCGAGGCGAACGGTTCACTATTCACAACACTTATCACAACCCTAAACAGACCATAACTTGTGCAGCCTAATGCTGTCAAGCCTATTGCCCTCTTTTTTTTTTTTTTTTTAAAGGACACAGCACTGGACTTGTAGGTTGCTTCTATTGCTGTACTCTGCTGGGCTCCACAATACTGCGCCACCGAAACTGCTTGGCTCTGGCGTCCGTGTTAAATCCGGCTCTGCTGTACCACGTACGTAAAGTACCCCCTCATGCCGGTGGAGTTTTCTCCCTTGTTTCCAGCCACTGGCTATTGGGTTCGTCGGCAGCGTGGGCTCGGCGCGGTTAGCGTAACTTGAGAGTTCGGTTAGTTAAGGCAGATTGCTTCCCCCTCATAACGTTGTACGTTTAAGGCGTTGCAGTGACTCAAAACTTCGTTTGGCGTTTTACAGATTCGAACGCCGCCATTTTGGAAGATTAAGTTCGGATTTTGATTTTTAGGCTTACTTTCGCTTTTAATTAGGGCGAAGCGGATATAACGGAGGAAAAACAAAGTTCATTGCGGCCGTTCGTGACCTTATCGACTGGGAACACACGCAACTGACTCTGTGACTCGACCCACGAAAACTGGCAAAAGGGACTCCTACTAAGACGTGCTACGGAACTGTAGCCACCAAATTGCCACCGAACGGTGCTACCAAACCTGTTGTTAGCAAACTGTTACCAAATTGCTACCAAACTGTGGTATCAAACCTGCCATGCTACCAAACTGCTACCAAACTGTTAGCGTAATGCTTACGAACTACGCTGGGCACTATTCTATTGTCG
>JAHWFP010030746.1:0-11348 GCA_023313725.1 Lithobius niger
TTTTTTAGCAACTTTGCAATATATGTGTAGCTTAATTTCTTTTGTCTGTTTACGGGGCTTATTTTACAAATAAATTGTATTGTATTGAATCTTAGGTTACGTTCAGGTTGAATTAAACGGAATAAAAGTGTGTAATGTGGTTGCCTTGAAAAAATATTCTTGGCCCACTCTATTTCCAGAAGTGCCCTCTTTCGGCCCCCCCAAACAAGTAAGCCCTGACACCGTCACTGCTTGTCTCATCACATGTCTAGCGACAATGCGTGACGAAGGAATATAAGAGACAAGGAGACAAACGTCTCGCGAAGCCCAGTCACGTGCAGCCCAGTCTCCTCGCATGTTTAACGACAATGAGAAAAAGGGTAAAAAAGAGACATGGAGACAAATGTTTTGTTCCTCCTCGTCTCGTCGCATATCTAGTGGCAATGTGCAGAAGGAAGAGACTAGGGAGACAAGCAGACAATAGTGTATCGTTCTTTCTCTTCTCGTCCAGTGTCTACAACAAGACAAAGGAGTTAGAAACATATGGAGACAAACGTATCGTTGCATGTCTAGCGACAATGAGACAAAGGTAAAGGAGAGCCAAGGAGACATAAACATCTTTTCTCTCCCCGTCTCATCGCATGTCTAGCGACTGGTACAAAGGAAAAAGCGTGGTAGTTTAGTTAGGGTAGATTTAAGGAGTGAAAATGGATGCCGATCAAAAATCCTCACTCCTGTCAGCAACACCATCTGTTGACACGAAATCCAATCTTACATGGATTGTGGATAAGAAAAACGGGAAAAGAGTAAGCATCGCACGTTACACAATACAAGGTCCCCTCTCCTAAGTATAAGGTCAATAACATTATAGACAGTGAAAAAGTGAAAGCGATAAAAGTGTCATCTGAAATATTTTTTTCCGTAATTCGCTTGAGATATTGAAGAATGATAATAAAATCAAGTATTCTCCGTATGGAACCTGTGTCTTGTCCTTCCACGCATTTCAAACATGGAGGAGTTGGGGGTAAGGATCCATGGCTGATATTACCAAAGGCACATCGTTACAAGAGATAAAATCTGTCGTCTGCCATACCGACACGAGTCGGAAGTGGGCAGACAAGGGAATAATGAACTTAAAAAGGTATTAAGTGCAAAAACACCAAAAAATCTACAACACACAGTCCCCTAATATGGATTCATGAGCCCTTCTAAATCATTTTCTGACCGAGACAAGGCCAGGAAGAAATGCTTGAAAAATGCGAAAAAATGACACTCCAACGAAAGAAAGTTGCAAAAAAAAATCGAAAGGTTGCAAAAGAATTGAATTCCATTCTCAAAAATGAATGAAGAAAAAATACTATCAAGTAGTGAGAATAAGGCATATATTATTGAATCAAATAATCGCCGCATCGCCTGAATGTCGAATCGCTGAAACATAGAATGGAAACAACAGATAAGCACCATATTACCAAATCACCGTATTACAGAATCACCATTTCTAAAACTCCTGACCATTAGAAGACCGACGCTACGAAAGGAATACAAAACTATCAAATGAACCTTGGTTCCAATGTGCGGAGGATGTTTAACCAAAACGAATGAAAGTTGATCTCGATGAATAAATAGACATTAACTCGAAAATCATGTGTCAGGGAAGGTGCTTCCATTCGCTGTCAAACCTTTCAACCTAGGCAAGTAGATTTGCAAGGTGATACGGCACCCCTACAAAGTATGACCTATCCTTACAGGCATTGTGTGCTTACGGCTGTGGCACACCTCTGGACGAAGTGGTAACAGCCTGCTCACGAGAACACATTTGTCGGTCACTACCTCAGGGATACCAGCGGCTCAAGTGAAGGTAGTTCCTGTGATGCAATCCGGACGTTTACGTTGGATGTCTTGCAACATTTGGGTTGATCGTGTTGGGCCTGGCGTGGTGTGGTAACCAGAGCCATTCCTTAATCGTTAACATTAGTTCTTGCTGTTAATTTTCTTTCTTTATTTTGAAAAATATGGTGGTGCCCAGTGTACGCAGGTGGTGGTGTTGGTAACACGTGGAGTTTGGAGAAATTCCGTACTTCATGTACGAGGCTTGGATAAACCGATCTAGGTTTGTTTAATTTAATGCCGGCCATCAGGCGGGGGTCTCCTGGGAGATATGGTGGTGCCACGGGGTGTTGGATTTGCAAATGGTGGTTTTCCCCGGAAATACGGTGGTGACACGGGGTGTTGGATTTGTAAGTGTCCGATGTTGGCATTAGTGACGTCGGAGGAATTGCATGTTTCTTACTATCTGCAAAATGCTAACCTTCAGTATGTGCTAAAATCATCTCCATTTGGTTTTCTTACCCGAATTTTTAAACCCCTTATAGTTTAAAACCAGCAATGCAATGAGGTTAGCGAATCTGGCTCTAGGAGCGCTGGTGTCGCTGACTTTAATAAGGCAGTGTCAGCCATCATTAATCACTTAGTTTTCGGATACTTGTACAGTACAGACGCACGGACCGTGTGTCTTGCTTTTCTTGTGGTTCGCTACTTCTCCCCAAATAAAGTGCTAAGGATACTGGGAGACTTCGATTAGTTAATGAATCGGGGGGGGGGGGGGGGGTCCCTTTCCCATCACACACAAGTCAAATGACACCCCTTGATCAATTTTTACCGAATCGATTTTGGATTGCATAATGAAAAAACTCTTAAGAAAACTTTGCGTACCTGGCACAAATCGGATTACGATATAGGATTGCTTGTTGGTTACAAGTTTGTATAGACAGGGAAGTTCTGGGCTGGTGGCAATAGGTCTTGCCTGGGCTTGCTTTTCCCCAGGGTGTGTGGTTGTCGTATGTGGCAGTCGTACTGCCTTTGTTGTTGTGGCAGTACCTGAAGTGTTTTCCTTATAGTTCTGTAGGGATGGCGTCGGGCGTCGCGAACTTTCCTGATCATTGCTGGGGTTGGTGAAAAGGTGCCGCCCCCCCCCCCCCCCCCCCCCGACGGAGGACGGTAGACTTGTAAGGGGAGGGGGTGGCAGTCACAAGTTGTGGAGGTGTGAATGGTGATTCCTTTCTGCATGGTAAGGTAGCAAGATGTAAGTGATTTTCTTAGGTAGGGTTTCATTGTGGAGTTCCAGGTTTTGTGTGATCTTCGTGCTGGGTAAGTGTACTACCAACGGTGCGTGCCTCCAGAGCACGAGTGAGTGGGGTTCACCCCCATGGATATGTCGTTATTTCGTTACTGTATGTGTGGTGGGGGTTGTGTTTTGTCGGTGTCGCCAGTTGAACATGTTAGGCGAGCCCCGCTTGTCGTGGTTTTTTTATGGGGCAAGGTAGCCTAATGGTTAGCACGACCATTTCATGTGCAAGAGGTCCTGGGTTCTATCCTGACCTCAACCACCCCTGGTATTTTCGGGAAGAGAAGGGCCCTGCGATGCCTAGTGCTCATGTCCATTGCGGCATGTAAAAGATCCTAGAAATTTTGGATTGTAATTACCTAGCAAAATTGTCCCTCTCTCCTTCTGGCGCCATGGCTTCTGCTGGTAGCGCGGCAAACTTACAGCTTGTCGTGGTTTTGCGCAGAGTTGCGGGTCGCTGGATTTGTGCAGGTGCTATGGTTTGTATAGGTTTATGCTTCAAACACACCCTCCGAGGTCGTTGCTGCCATAGCATGGAAGATGGCTCATGTTGCTACGCGCGGGTCGGCTATAGCTCCCTGAAGGCAGGTACAGCACACGCAGTGGTTTTTTGCTTCAACGGTTACACGCCTAGCGGTTAGGGGTGCACACCTTTTTCTGGTTGCCATGACCGGTGAGTTTCGGTGTGAGGCGATCTCATTGCCGGGGTCTGTGGGCCCACATTTTTTTTTGGGGGGGGGGTCTTACCCTGTTATGTTTAACAACAAAAAAAAAACATAATGGTACGAACCTCCCCCCCCCCTGAAAACATGGGCCCACGACCCATGTTTCATGTTCGCCTCGCCTCAAAACCCACTTATCTTTTTTGGACGGATTTGCTTGGGTTCGACTCCCGGATTTCAATTATTAACACACAAGCGTCAGGGTGTCCCCACCAGCAGGTATATCGTGCGGTGGCCCAGGAAAAGTGCTTCGTTTTTGGTCCCCCGCACAACAAGGTGACAGTTGTCGGGTGTAGTTTTTCTTAATCAGTTGACAGCCGGGCTGCCGGGGGTGCCACTGGGTAGTCGGTGCTGGCTCAGCCCAATTGGCAGTGGTTTTGGCCCCAGTTCCAGTGGGGTGGCGCACCTACAAGGTTCGGCCTCATGCCTCCATTGGCTTGCAGGTGGAAGGATGGTGCTGCGCCAAATGTGGTAGTCTATTCCTTTCGTTAACACAGCGAGAAGGTTGCTGCGAAAGAGAATTGAAGATTCTACCAAAGAATTTGTTCTCGCAGGAGAGTCTAAGTTCTCTTAGTTGAATCCGACGAAGCTGTGGTAACTTGACCGTGTGTCCGCCTCCTCTGGCGCAGGGTTGTCTCTCCAGCCCGTTGAAAAGCAGTGGTGATTGGGTGCAACGGAGCAGGGAAGGTGGGGACCAGAAGTGACGCAGTTGAATGCAGTTTTTTGCATAAATTAAGGTTAATTTTGTGCAAATAAGGTGTATCAAGGTGCCGATAAGCAAAGGGACATCCTTTTGTTAAGGCAATTTCATCGGATTCTGCTCGGAGAACTTAGATTGTCCTGCGAGAACAAGTTCTCTGGTAGAATCTTCAATTTTTGCTTTTTAAATTAAAAAAAAAAAACGTTCAGATTCTTACTTTAAAATAGAATAGAAACGGTGGGCGTGGCCTGAAAAAGATAGTCTGCTGAGAATTTACATCCCCAGCAGTATTGGACTATCGAAAATTTGCCAACGTAGTGATCTACCAGCGTTTTTGAAATTTCCGCGTAGTGATATGCCATTGTTTTTAAAATTTTCGCGTAAGTTGCTTTGTTTCCAATGCTATTTAAATGCCTGAATTTAATTTATGCCATTAAATTTTAATTTAATTCTTAAACGGATTAGTGTAGCTAATCCCCCACCAGGAGTGCTGCGCTCCTTTTAATACGAGCAGAGCCTTGCTGAGCTCAATAATACGAGCAGAGCCTCGACCTCTTATCGCTTCGGGCACTGACATGAGTAACGCACAGTCCGCCTTATTGCTATTGTAACTGGCTTGTCGACAACATTTTACGATGAAATATTTTGACCAACCTACGATATTCAAGCTTCCGTCTCAGCCGAAGTGTTCTTGCAGGAAAACACCCGGAGATAGACATTTATTTTGCAAGAAATGCAGAACGTGTAACTTCAAAGATGTACAACGTGATATTTGCAATTCGCATGATGAAGCCAGTATTAAAAAGATTTTGCTTACTTGGAAAAAACGGCCCAAAAGCAAGTTCAACGTGGGCACCCTTCTTCTATTGATTGCCCCCCCCCCCCCCCCGTTGAAGACGCTCCAAAATTGTCGATGGATGACAGTTTATTGAAAATTAATGTAGATTTATCTGTAAGCGGCGTTTTTGTTTCCGATTAAACTATAACATAAGCTTCGTTACCTGTAAGCAATGCAGACGACACAACGAACGCTGCTCGGTCGCCAACGAATTATTCGGTCTAGAAGCATCCTCTCTGTCGCCAAGCAACATACAGCTTGTTGTTTTTGAGTCACAAAAATTCTCATACGCGCACTCCAAATTCCATGGATTCTATTCAAGCGAATGTATATATTGAATTAAATGATACATTCTACTCAAAATTCGATGCCTTTGAGCAAAAAACTTAAATTTTAACACTGATTAAAATTAGTTTTTACTATCCTAAAGTGCTTACCTTCAGTATGTGCTAAAATTGTTTCGATTTGCTTTTCTTACTGAATTTTTGAACCCCTTTAATAGTTTTAAACCAACGATGCAATGAGGTTTACCCAACTGCCACTTGGGGCGTTGTATTGTTGTTTACAACAATGCAACAACAGCCATCAATTCTCACTTTCGTTTCGAACCCTTCATCCTCTTTGTCTGCGGGTTTGGCGAAGCGGGGAGGCTGGGTGGGTTCTACAGAAGGTAAGTATTTTAGGATAGTAAAAACTAATTTTAGTCAGTGTTAAACTTTACGTTTCATACTATCTGCAAAATACTAACCTTCAGTATGTGCTGAATTTGTCCAACCCAACAGGTCGGTGGGGCAGCACGAACCCGGCTAACTCATTTGCATTGCTCTACACACTAGTGACACGACTCAAACTTCATAACAGAAAGAAAAATCAACCCTTCCTTTCCATTTCCTGGGGGTGATTCTTCTTCCCATCGAACTTGTTGACTTGCTTGCATCGAATCAAACGTTCATTCGCACAGCCACTGAATTGCTTTTCTCGCTTGTGTGCCGACGAATAGCAAGCTTCCGCTGTGTCACTTATCGCTTTACACTTGTGCATTCACTCAACGCAACTCTTATGTCTTCTTATCGAAGAGAAATTCCAAGTGGGACAACACTAAAACTCGAACTCGTGTGGTAGTGAATATTCTCTCCAGAATGAGATTTGTACTTCTTTCCCCCATTTAGAGAAAGTTCCATGCGAACTACACTAAGACACTAACGGTGCTGTGTAGTCATTTCACCAGAATGCACATGCCACTGTGTTCACCTTTCCACTGTGAACATCATTCTACTTTGTGTTACTCTCAAGTTACTGTGCGTACATAAGACTGCCGTCAATTCCCAATTCTTCTCACGGCCACCATAAGTGGCATCAAGGGAGCACTCCTCTCGAAGTACTTATATCCTAGAGGAAGTGAGAGACGACAGTGTTCCGGTTGATCCAGGAACAGGTAGTGACGGCCCCATTTATGGGTGTTCCTGCCCCATAAGCACTAGAAGCTGCAAGCGCCCTGAGCTTGTGAGCTCGGACATCTTCAGGCAGATCCAAAAGGGCAGGACCAAGTTCATTGTTGCTTATGATTCGTCAGATCTACCTGCTGATCTTGGCTGGGGTCACGGGATTGGGAGGGGGTAGCCCGATAATTAGTCCACCTGAAGGAAAAGGGGGAACTGCCCATTCTCCCGATTTTGGCCTCGTGTCCGGAACCACCGTCCTCAAGAGACAGTGGTGGAGCACTCGAATAGGACCCTGAGCCTTCTCAGTACCCTCTAGCTCAACGATGCCAGCTAAGGCCTTGATGAGTATTAGCTGTGGAGCTACGTCCGGTATGAGATTCTTAGCACGGAACTCCGCCAGAAAAGCCAGTGTGAGCGCTGACCGATCCCTTGCAAAACTTACCTGACTGACCTCCCAAGACGTTGCGCCTAGTTCACCCTGCCTTGTAGCAGAGGCCAGGGCTTCTAGAATAACTTTCTTCGCAAAGATGTAAGAAAGACGCGAACAAAAGGGGTTCATCAGGCACTATTTCAGGACTGGATTGAGTGAGAGGTAAGTTTAACTTGGGAAGAGACTTCTGATTGCGGATCTGCCAAAAAACTGGAATTAAGGCCTAGTTAAAGTAAGGCGTTAACATTAAAAAAAACTCTCCAAAAAGCAACTACGTAACTTGAATTCTGACCACAATACACGCTTGTTCCCACACAAGTGCTCCTGAGTTACCGACTTTCTCTCCATGACTGGACAGAATTAGCTTCTGGACCTACCGTGCAGGAAGACTGGCTTCCGAACAGAGAACACCCACCCCTTGCGGGTAAGGGGCGCAGGAGTTGGAAAGGATGGTGGGGAGAGCCGTTGCATCCCCTTCCTAAACCAGGTGGAAGAGTTGGATTTCCGTATCTCACCATCGAAGTTCGGTTAATGTTTCCTATCCGAACGGATGAACCTTCTCCAAATCCAGGAAGCAGAAAAAACATGTTTTCCTGTAAGCTTCAATGAAAAACCTTTCCTGAAGTACCCATCCTAAATGCCAGGCTCTAAAGGAAAAGATTCACTCCTTCGTCATTCCTACCCTCTGATGTCAACACGAACAAAAGCGAAAAGCAGAATTGCACCCTAGAATTCCCGAAAAGACTAGGAGTGCAATGATGTCTGCTTTGCCATGAAACCAATTCGCTTTGAAGAAGTAGGCAGGGATTTATATGGTCAGCTGAATAATAGCCGCCTAGTTTGACAGAAGAGGTCCAAACCCAAACGAACGTAGGTCCCAGAAGACATCCTTTCTGTAAAACATTTTCAGTATCTTGCAATGAAAAAGTGGAAGAAACATTCAATTCGTGACGACTTGCTCAAACAAACTGACGCCGGATTGGCGACCCAGGAGAGAATTGGAGGGTCCTGCCATGAAGAAATTCACCCCTTAGGCAAAGAAGCGACCGCAAGACGGCATGCTGAAATGCTCCCTCCGTGAGTGGTTTGGGGGGGGGGGGGGGGGAGAGAGTGGTGGGATGAGAGAGCCATTACCTGCAACCCTGCCATCTTGAACTAAAATCAAAGCTGTTTTCAAAAAAAAAATACCATGAAAGGCTAGGTCACGTAATCGGAGCCAATGACTACGACCCGTCGGTGGGTCGACTCGGGATCTGAAGTAAGGCCCACATTCAAGAAAACGAAACTTTCTTTCTCATTTACCACTCACAAACCAAAGCGCGGGGGTCGGGTGAATCAGATGGACCCGTCCTGATAATTTTGACACAGAGGTTGCATTTAATCCGAAAGCTCCTTCTTGCAACCCTCCAAGAGACCATTAGTGTTTACGGCGACTGAAAAACAAAAAGGGAACTAAAGGAAGGATCCAGTGCGGCAAAGCACTGACAGAATTGATTCCCAAGCCGGGGACAATCTGGGCCTTCCGAGTGATGGCAGAGACCCCAATTCCCAATCGTCTGGTCAGTGACATGTCAACATCAAATGTGGAATTCACAGACGACCTCGAAAAGACATGGCCCTTAAAGCTTCGTAACAAATCGCGTCTCAAAGACCCAAGCATGCTGAAAAGGCATCGCAACAGCTCAAGGGGCGAGTGAAAGTCCAAAACTGACCGTACAGAAATGCATAACTGGCAGGATGATTTCCATTAAAAGACAAATGCATCACGCATTGTGAAAAAATTCTTGTTGGCGTGAATCTGAGAACGAGAGGGAGGAAGTGTTCTCTGTCCATGACACCATTTGTAAAATGTCCAAAAAATTTGAAGTACCGAATGCTTTGAGAAACCTGCTATGTTCCAAGAAGAATCACTAGCATAACCTAGATCAATAGAGTTATTGCCAGAATGTATGCTCATCCTCAAACTTAAAATGCCGTTCGGTGTTAGCAAGTTTTCAGTCCCTTGGAAGGGAATCGACATTCGGATGTTTCTAAACCTAGATATGAAAAGAAAACCACCATTAAACTCCCAGAACAGCGTCTGAGCCTCAATGGCCCAATCTGCTACCCGAGCAATGCCGCCGGGGCTAGAAAAGCACGGGGGTGGGGGTTTTGTGGTGTGTACTTCTTTGCAACTAGAAAAGACCCACCAGATGCCTGCAAAAAAATGATTTACCTCAAGTCATGAACCAATCTAACTGGAGACCTGTCAGGCCCCAAAGAAACGAAAAAGTAGACCTGACATTGCAAAAGTTGACAACTCCGTGCTCCAGGTTAGCCGACTCTCGACGTCTTTAGCAGACAAAGCATGAATTTTATTTTCAACTAAAAGAGATGAACTTAGTTTCCATTCGCAATGAGAAAATGGTTCCAACCCCCCCATCCGCCCGGGGGAGGGCGGGGGGGGGGGGAACATACGGTCAACCTCGGCAGGATTAACTGCCTTCAGTAACTAGTGTCTGTGAAGTTGGAAAACAGAACAGCAGAAAACTAAGCTAGCAAAGGCAACAAAAGGTTTCGTTCTGCAGTTCCCTGAATTTCGTTTCAAAACTCCAATAGGCCTCGCAATGCACAATAAAGGCTGTAGTGGAAACGTGGTAAATTGCCCTTATGCAGCCACAGACCATCATTCAAAATACAGTGTCGGTAACAAGCACGAAATTTAAAATAAAAAAAAAATAAAAAATTCCGTAACGAAATCAAAAGTAAGGAAATAAAATTAACAAGCAAGGAATGTTTCCGGTGAACGCCCACTTTGCAGTGAGCGTTTGGTCAACTGGAAGAATCAACATAAAAAAACTGCATCATGCGACCAATGTGAAGAACCAGACGCGGTCATGCAATGGCCTATCAACTCCCAATCACGATGGCCGTCCACAGCCGGTGAGGGGTGCGGTGAAGTGAAACCAGAATGCAGCCTAGTACTGGTGAAATTGTGATGTGAAACATTACTTTGCGAACACGTAACGCTGATGAACTGCGAAGTATACTTCTGTTTTGCATCCTCGTTGGTCTGACAACTTGCTCATTTTGCACAGGACTTTATGGCGATCGCCATGTCCCGAGCGTTTGTCATTTTTTCTCCTCGGAGATTTAGTGGCTGAACCCCGTTTTCGGGTTTTTCTTTGGGCGAACTCCAGTTTTTATTTATGATCCTACGGCTAATTAGGAGTTTGAGTTGCTTTTATGTTCACAAAAAAACGCCAGCAACTTTGCCCAGCACTGCAAGCTTCGGCCCAATCGTGTCAATGCCGCTGACCAAAGTTGTCAAGACCAACCAACACAAGAGGCACTTACCTGTCGAAGAAGTGTCATTTTATTTACCACTGTTCTCCATTTGACCTACTGGTCGGAACACTTCATGGAAGGACCTAGGCAACGAACGGACTTTGGGCTGTGCATCGTCGCTTATTTTGGTGGGCTACACACAACACGGGGTCGTGTTATTAGGAGCTAACGTCACCTTTTATTTAGCCTACGGCTTGGTAGCAATGATTCAGCCCCGTTTCTTAGGCTCCGGCCCGGCCACAGCCATTTGCATAGAGACTCCCACCAAAAGTTTTTTGATCATTTAAAATCATTTGGCCCCTTCTGCTTGCTCAGTCTGCTTGCTCAGTTTGACAATAGCGTCCTGTCGTCAGAAGAAATAATTCCCTCGCGACGTCATGTCATCATTTGTAGTTACGATCATGCAAAATCGCACCCAACTCTCCAATGGAGTCTCCTAATGGATTTATAGGGGAGGGAATTATTGACACTTCATCCAACAAGCCATTTAACCTTACTCTTACCATTTGACCTTTCATTTAATTCTAACTCTTAACCAAAATAAATTTATGACCAGTTAAAACAGCTACGTTACCACATGCCTGACACTTCAAAACGGTGGGTTAAGCAGCCAACAGCAGTGACACTTAAATTTTAATTTTACTCAACGTGAACACTTCATGCAAAAGGCTACGAAGACGCTTCGCTCAAAGTCGCCAAAGTGCAGCATCATACACCATCCAGGAATATTTATAATTAATTAAAAATTCTGCCCAACCAAAGAATTGGTGATGCATGAAAAATGGG
>JAHWFP010030747.1:0-72770 GCA_023313725.1 Lithobius niger
TTTTAGGCTAGTAAAAACTAATTTTACCCTTTTAAAATTATCGTTTTTCTGCTGCAGAATTAATTGAAAGCATTGCACATATAACAAAATCAACTTTGTGTCCAACTTGAAAGCAAGTCCGGTTTTGAGCTTTTTATCCAATGCGATTCACAATCGTTAATGCCTGCGCAAGTTTGCGCCACCATTTTCCGGAAGTAGGTGTAAAGTTAGCATAATTTTTTGTCCAGGATAGAGTGATCCACACCATCTTCCCTAATCACTTTCTCCTGAACGGAAAATGATGGCAACTTCGCACCAACTTCCAGAAAGTGGTGTCCCTAACTTGGTCATGCGTTAACGATTGTGAATCGCGTTGTGTGTTTAGAAATTAGTTTTAACTGAGTTATGTAGATTTTGGGGAAGTGATGATCTAATAAACTAAATTTGTGAATAAATGAGATTAAAGTTATTGTTTTTTTTTTGTTGGGCTATATCCTGATCAAATATGCGAACGATAGCATAATCATGATAATCGCCATCTTGTATATGATGGAGTAAGCATACTCCCTTGACAGAAGTAGATTTAGAAATGTGTTGTGCTTTTCTTAACCTCTTAAGCAGTGAGTTTTTAAAAATAATTGTGGAATTTGATATGGTTTAAATCCACAGAACATAAAGAAGACTCAGCGGAAGAGCATTAATAAAACTTTGGCGCTTTGTGCTTACCGGAGCCTAGCTGATGGCTAATTTATATGCTTACCGATTTTTAGCACACGTAGTCTATGCAGACTGGTGCACGATACCGTGATTTGACTCACACACGTCTGTATTATGTAACTTCTTTCACTGGAGTAACAATTTGGGACAAAACTACACGTGACCATTGTTATGCACGGCAACACTTTTGTTACTCTTCTTAAAATTGAACGTGAATTAACGTAGTTAGTATTCCTCTTAACAGAATACCCCACTCGTGATTGTGCTTCATTAATGGAGTGAAGTTGTTGTAGTCATTAATGAGATTTATTCTGTCCTCCCCGCGAGGCTGAACTGTTCAATGACTTGTTGGCTTGTCGTCGCTGTTAATTAGATTTGGACATAAGTTGCATCTCAGACATCAAACTACTCATCTTGGCATACCATTGCATCTCTACCTACATCTAGCCACTTCTTCATACAGTTTTCATAGTCTATACTTACGCACTGTATGCCTACCGAAGATTTTCTGATGGCAGCATATGCAGTACGTCGGAGGTAACAAAATCTTTCGGCTATTCACTAGTCACTCCTGACTTGTTATCATACATAGTTTATGTAGTCTGATAGATGATGACCTAACGTAGCTCAGCTCCCACGCGTCCACATTCTGTAACTTCTTTCACTGGGGTAGGTAACAGTTTAAACAGTACTGTACGTGGCCATTGTCGTGTGCGGCAGCACCTTTGTTACTATCCTTACAATTGAAGTAGGAATGCGAACCAACGCAGTTAGCATTCCTCTTACAGAATTTTCTAAAGAATTAGGTGCAGAGTGAACTATACATTTGTAACAGAATTTAAAACAACACATTCCACAAACTGTTAGCAGAGGCCACGTTACATGCTTGGACGTGCATATATGTTGTTGCTCCATCTGGGACTACTCTTTGCTGACTTAAATTATATACGTTCGTACTGCTTAAATGTTGCACCGCTTACCTCGAAAATTCCGGTTCATTGTTTATACTAGACACTCACAATTTCAAAGGAAAAAGATATTTGTTGGCACAATATCTTCGCAAATTGTCGACAGTCTGGATTAACTGTGGTTGGAGGAACTCGGTTCAACTGTCTTCATCAGTCTGCTACACCAAACTTTTTTTTCGTCTCGACCGTTCGTCTGCTATTCGATTTTAAGATTGGTCATAGTGTTCACTACTTATAAGGCCTGCTCTCCATTTTTGCGGTTGGTCGTAGCCTCCAATCCTTGCATTCAATACCTGCTGAGAGGCGAGTTTAACAATCTGCAGCGAGAAAAATGAGTGCAGGCCTTACAAGATGTGGAGGCAACGACCAACTTCAAAAATGGAGTTTGAAAATGTAACATTGCCTACTATGTAGGGTTGTAAAAATCCGATAATTAGGCTAAACGTTTACCTTTAAGTTGGAAATCAAGACACGCGCTAGTGTGTCGCCCGCCAAGATAAAACGATAACATCCAGATAATATGTATACCGTAAATCGTGTATTAAAAGCCCAGTTGAAGCTAAAACCCATCCCTTAAAATGCTGTAAAGTCAAGATCATGAAATATGGAGTTAAAGCCCACCCCTCCAATTGTCATTTTTCTGCGAAAAATTACCTAAAAGTTAAACGATGGGAATAAAGATAGTACTGCTTGCTATGCTTACTGGCTCCTTCTCCCTCCCTGTAGTAATAGTGGACTCTTCCTTTAGCTCCTAGCACCTGCACAAGGCATCTCTCACCGAAGCCTCCTCCCTTCTTCACAGCAATTAAAAGGATGTAAAAATTGGTCTTTCAGAGGTCGTTCAAAATCTTCGAATTTTCTGTAATAGATATCCAGAAAGGTTAGAACATTGATAATGATTGATTTAAAGCCCACCCCCCTATCTTTGCCAAATTAACTGCATAAGCCCATGGGCGATTATTTAATCCACGATTTACAGTATATGAGCATGGCGACCACTAGACTCGTTGTGTCTTTACAGCAAAGGTAGTTTGGCTGTTTTCAGGCATGTAAGGATAGATAACAATGCGACAGAAAAGGCTGAAACTTGTTTGATCGGGAGACTTTGGTCGCCTGACGACATAAAAGTTACTGTTAGACCCATAGCTTAACATTTTCTTGTTGAAAAAACTACCTGAATAACGTTGATATTTGTCTAATTACTTCTAATTACTACTACTAACTACTACTGGTAACGCTTTTTTTGTATCACGAAAATAAATTCTTCCATGCGGTGAATAAAGCTGGTTCTTAGCTCATTTTACAGGTATTGCTCTGGAGATGTGCCCTTTTCATATGGACCTTTCTAATTGGTCAAATGTTTCAGGGGCTAGGCAATGCCACAATGCCAAACTGAATATTAAATAAATCCGTTCGTCTTCATTACTAATATGAAATGCTATCATATAAAAAAAAAGGTAACTGCTGTCCTCAAAATGTAACGAAAGCCAACAAAAAAAAAAAAAGAAATGGACCAGAAAACTAGATTTGTGTTTCCTTCTCATAATTACTAAGAAAAACAAATGGATTTCATCAATTTGGACCAAAAACAGCTGATATCTACCCCAAAACAAAACTTGTTAAGAATCCCGCCAAGCTTTTCGGCCGTGTGAAGTTGTGATATCAAACGCCAAGCTCTTTCTTTAAGCTAATCCCACCGACTAAGACTTCAAACGACACATGAAATATTTGAAAATTGCGCAGTAAGCAATTTTCATATATTTCATTTATCCTTCGAACTATTACTCGGTGGAATTAGCTTAGCGAAAGAGCTTGGAGTTTGATATCACGACTAAAAAAATAGAGTGGAGGCTATGACCAACCTCAAAATCAAATAGTAGACGAACGGTCGAGATGAAAAAAGCGTTTGGTGTAGCAGCCTGATGAAGACAGTCAAACTAAACCCTTCCTACCCCAGTTAATCCCAAATCTAAAATTTGCGAAGATATTGTGCCAATGAATATCTTTTTCCTTTGAAATTGTTCACAACTAGTGTAAATAGTGAATTGCTTAAATGGTACACGCCCACCCCCGATTTTTGCCAAATTCACTGCGTATGCCCATGTGTGTTTAGTTTATACGCGTTTTTCAGTGTTAGTTTCAACAGAATAATGGTCCCTTTTGTGTGCAACTATCTGTTTGTATCAACAATGCTTTGCTAATGTTTTAGAGATAGCCTCGTAGCGTGCTCACTTATTGTACCCTTTTTTTATGTGCAGGTACATGACACTGGTTATGCGTCACAAATAATGAAAGCCACTTCACCTGAAGAAATAGCGAAATGGAGAGAGGAAAGAAAAAAGTAAGTGTTCTTCTGAGTTGAGGCCACAATGATAGGCTTTTTTCTAGGGATCGACCTAGATCCGGATCCGGTTATTATATTGAACCGGATACCGGTTGCATCATAACCAAAACATTGTCGCCGTAAACATGTTGCATGCCTTGGTAAAATAAATCGTAGTAAAATAACTAAGCTATCTACGGGTATAAAAAAAAATTGCAGACGTAATAATTATATTGTAAATTACTGTACAAAAATATACTTGGACAGTTGTATTAGGTTTTCATAACCAAAAAAAAATTTGAAGTTCAACTACGTAAATGCGCTTACGAAAATATTCACCTTGCGTTGCAGTACATGGGACACCTTCAAATGATAACGTCCTCTGGTTATTCTTCCATTGCAGCGTTGTTTACGGCTTCCGAAATCTTTTTTTAAAGTTTTTAATACCGTAAAAGTAGTTTAAAGTTGTTTTATATCCTAATTTATGTTCACTATCGGTGAAAGCAATCCGTTTACGGCCGCCATCGCGCTCCCGCTCCCAGCCGGCTGTCCGCCAATAGGCACGTACGTGCTAGCTTCAATGGCTATGACCTTTACTCGCTTCGCGTGACGTCACTGGCGACTGGACCCCGCTGCGATGAGTGCGAGTGGTCACGTGCCAATCGGGCATTCTCAGCTTTCCAATGAGACCAAGATGGCGGCCGTGTGTTGCGTTGTTGAGTTACAACAGCTTGAACCAAGGGTTAGTTTTAACAAAGAAAAGTAATTTCACGTCAATTTTGGTGACAAGATCAACAAAAACATCAATTGAGGTAATTAAAAGAGGATATTAAATTAAATAAATCCAAAATACACGTGCTAAAGTACCGAATTCAGTCGAAATTACACCTCCCTTGTATGCAATGGCAGTTTTTCTTTGCAAACAGGGTTTTGAATTGATGTGCGTCAGGAGTTTTAGAAACGGTTTTGAAGTGACGATAAATTGTGGTTTGGACAGCAAGGGGTTAAATTCGTAAAGTCCGACGGTTTAATGACGGCATCAAAAACTAGCAAAAAATAATAGCATGATACCTAAACCAAAGATGACTTGCAAGTTGCAAGAGTCGAGACAATTTTGTTCATAAAATGAAAAAATAAAAATAAATAAAAGACCTGTTGTAATTTGGATTTTTTTTTAACGCATCCAAAATTCAATCATTTTAATCTAAAATAAATGCATAGCCTACATACTGGTTTCACAAATATTGCAAAATTTTGCAAATTATTTTTCGAAACGTAGCAGTAGGCTAATCAATGAGAAATCCTTAAACTAGAAAAATGTTTTCTGATTGGTTACCGTATTTTCACGCGTATAGTCTGCCTCTCAGATAATCCACAGGTCTATTAGGAAAGCATTTTACGAAAAAATTCGCCCCGATAATGCGCTCCCAGATAGTACTCGGATTAAAACTATAATTAAATTTATATACTACTGCATAGCAATGCTCAATAATTTTAATTAAATTGCAACTAGAACTCCCTAACTTTTTAGACCTGTAATAATAATCTTCAAAAAAAATAGTCAATAAGAGTTCCGATCGTTGCATGCAAAAATAGACATTGATCAGCCTAACACAATGTGTTGTCTGCTAAGCACTCAAAAGTTTTAATCAAAACCATCAAGATTTGTCCTGTGTCATTTTAATTAGCAACCTACAACTAGCAATGGGGAAGAGTTGGGAGCAGGAGGGAAATATTTAGTTAAAATCGGGTCAGTGAGTTACGGTAAGCCTCATTTCGTTTTGGCCAAACAGAAGGGGTTTTTTTTTCCCCAACATTTTGAATTTTTATCTTTCGTACAGTCCGCACCTCAGATTGTCCGCACTAATAAATTATTCATAAAAATTTACGTGTAGTCCGCGGGTAATACACGTGAAATTACGGTAACCTAATGAGTACTTTGTTTGACTGTTTCAAAAAAAAATTTGCAGAATTTAGCAACATTGCAAAAACAGTAGTGTAGCCTACATGCAATTATGCCATACTGGTACTCTTAATTGCGCAAGACTTCTAAGCGTTTCATGTAAGAAAGTAATGTGATACAAAGCGAAAATAAACACCATAGCTGTAACTTATAAGTTATAAGGAGAAGAAAATAAACAACTTTATTTCATTTTTGGGGGGGGGATTACCCGATATCCGGTACTGGCCCGGATCCGGAGCCAAGATCCGGAACTGAATCGGCGCTGGCATCCAATTATCCGGAGCCGACCCGAAATCCGGTAAAATAGTATCCGGTCGATCCCTACTTTTTTCTTGCCGTACCGCTTCCATGCCGATCAGCCAAAAAATAACCTGCATGTAGACAGATCTTACGGAATTTATCACTAATGCTGATTTTGTAACTTCTCACCGATAAATCTACGAACCAATTAATGCATTTAAGAGCCAATAATCTAGTCAGCAATGGAAGTACTGTAGCTGGAGTATTTGTAGAAAAAATGCTTGTTGGTGCAATGATACATGTAGATATTTACGACGGTGTCAGAAATCGGTTCATGATCGGCAGTTGTCCAGAAACTTTCTTCATTTTGACCGGTTACAGATTTTCACCATTTAGGCTGAGAGCAGCGAGTGTCGGGTATAAGTATGTCGACATCCAACAGAAGTACAGTATTGTATTGAATGCTAATTGTTTGTTGTAGAAACTTACCAACTCAATTAGGCCACATAAATAAAATTGGCCGAGTTGAAAAATTATGCATGTGGTATCCACTCCTTTATTTCACTTTTTAATTTATTCCGCCACATTTCTTTCAAATGTATAGAGCTCAAAGTCTGAAGATCTATTTAGTCAACCTAAAAAAAAATATTACACCAATACATTATTTATGTAATTTCATAATATTCAATTTTTGTTAATTTTATTAGTTTTTGCCAGATAACTTCGTACTGGTTTTAGCTAGAGGCATGAATTTTGGACGTCTTTAAGGCCCTTTTCAAGCTGGTTAAAAGTGACAAGATAGGTTAAAAATAAAAATTTGATGAAAATATGAATTTTACTGGTGGGACCAGTACCGGCAAAAAAACTTGGTCCGCTATAGTCTAAGACATTCACTCGTCCTTGTTAACCAAGTGACAAACTTTACATGGCCTTCCATTTCTGTTGGGTTAAGTAATGAATGATTGGGTATGGAAAATAATCAGGAAAATGGTTAAACAACAATTACTGTTTCAGGCGTTTCCCAAGATTGAAACCTGAAGACAAGGTCAGTGATAATTCAACAGTTCCAAAAGCCGACCCAGTAAGTTTTCCTTTATGAGGTAAATTTTAATCATTTAGATTATACGTATGTAGTATGCTTTGAAAATAAATTACGACTGTACCCATGCCACTTTTAGTAGCACCAACGTTGTGCCGTTAATAGTTTGCCTGATTCATTCGGCAACCCCCAAACACACACACACACACACCTTGATGGGTCGGGGATGAAATGTTGACCCTGGTGGAATACATTCACAGGTGCAACAATTCTGTCCACACTAGTGACATAGCTGATCACTATTAACCCTCTGGGTCCTAAGGTTTTGTTTTCTTAATTCAAACGTATATAGTGTAAAGCCGATATTCGGCTTCTAGGGCCCAGAGGGTTAAAAAAAGAAATAAGTTAGATTGGAAAACTTGCACAAAGAGGCCGAAACTGGACTCTGGTTTGCAAAGAAATACTTGTTGTTTTTGAATATTTTTTGTCCATTATAAATCGACGAGGACACTTTGGAAAAAGTAAATTATTTTTTTAAATATAATGTGTTGTTAAATAAGCCGACTTTTTAAATTTAGACTTCATAATGACACTAAACACGCAAACTTTTTAAATCCACTACTTCGACAATACGGCTGATATTTAACAAACCAAAAGTCGGATGTTATTCCACACTTCGTTTGTGTTCTTCAGGCTGGCAAGACAAGACGAGGCTTAAAGATCAGAGTCAAGGAAGACTTCTCCGTCACATCGAACAAGGTTGCCAAAAATACCATTACATCACGCTTCATGGAAACTCAAACACGACATTGAGGTGGAAGGGCTTACCACACTTCTAATCTGAAAACACAGCGAGAAACCCACACTTGACAGCATTGAAGTCCCTTTCTATCCAACAACGCATCAATGCCGGCTAGTGATGTGCAGGTTCCGATACTGATACCTTGGAATCGGTATCGGACTCAGAAAAATTCCGCAGATTCCAAGCAGATTCTATCAATTGGTTCCCCGAAAAAAATCCTTTTCGACTGAAGCCTAATTCTAAATTAATTAGTTCGGAAAGAGTTATCAAATATGAATTAATGAAACTTACAAGCCCAAATAATTTACCCAAGCTAGAGTCCGGCCACTGAAAGAATGACTCGGCGTTCGTCGAATATCGCCCATGTTTGCCAGTACGATAGGTGCACCTTGCCGACAGCGAGTTCAATCGAGCCCAGACATGGCGCCGGCGTCGAATTCGGCTTCGTTAGGGAAGCGCGGTAAAACAGTTAAGTTCGGGAGATAGTTTAAAACGTCGTAAAGTATTTCGAATCTAGGATGAGTGAATATTTAGAGTTTAGAACAAACACACAAGCCAGAAAGTGTGAAATGGCTGCTGCTGTGTCGTGAGGTTTTCCTATACGGCTCCTGCAGGGTGCGTAGTCCTATAAGCTTTTCCGGGCAAGTTATGTACAGACGCCGGAAAAAAAAAGGCCGCGTCTATCACCCATTTTGCAGCCCAGTTTTTTGGACACGTCAATAATAAGACGTATCATTGTACACATACATGAAAGCAGTGATTTGGGAGTGGGGACCGCAGCCTAGTTTGCCATTTTTGATGGTTGTAATCGATGTTAGCAGCAATTAACGTAAGCGGCGGCGCCAAATTGGTACGGCGGTGAGAGGGAAAACGATGCGCTAATGCTTTGTTTCGTGCTAGGATTCAAAACGTTTGTCAACAGAACAAATCCATGAAAGAAGATTAGTGCAACACTAAAGGCTTAACGTCTGGATACGGGAAATCTTACGAAATGATCGGGAGTGGACAAAAGACGATGTTGATTTGCAACTACACTTTGTACCGGTTACGTGTGTAAATAAACGAGGAGCGGTCGCATTGAAATGCATGCTTATCTGACAACTCAATGTTTTACTGTGACCACACTTTTTTTCTCGTTAATCCAGGATTTACACGCTTCAAGGTCACACGTGTTAATTTATTGTAAACTATTTTCGCATCACCAAACAGTCGAAATCACGAGACTGCTATCGATTTAACAGTTACCGTACGTAGTCCAACAGTTTTTCGTGATAGTGTTTTTTTTTTTAGACACGTGGAACTAAAGTCGTATTTATTCTTAATTCGTCTTAGGTTACTTAATTTTTTTTAATAAAATAAATTATTAAATAAATTAAAAGAATTTAATTCAATATTTCACAATTATTTTGTTTGTTTGGCTTTTGGGTAGTTGAATTTGGATGGCTTGCCTGCGTTACTTGTTGTCGCCTAGCAACCACAAGGGGAGGATGATTGATGTGTGAAGAGCGACGTTGAAGTACAAACCTTGTTTTTAAATCGGTTTTACTGTAAAAGTACTTCTACTGGAGCCAACATTTTCTCACTTCACTATGTTATGAGAGGAACCATAAATTATCTTTCTTCATTGCTGTATGTGTAACAACGTCTCGAAACGAGACCGTGTCACATCATTCCCATTGAATTCAAAGCACGGGCCAGCTCGATTCGATCATATCCGCAGCTGTCTCGCGCGACAGGAACTCCCTGGACCAAGCTCGTAATATAGCGCTGCCAAACCATACGAAATGTACTGTGCGTTGGTAATGGGTAATGAATGGCCAACAGTGCACCTTGCACGCACCTCAAACAGGCGAGCAAGGCCACGACTTAAACAATCGATGATAACTAGGACTGTGCGAAAATCGAAACTTTAGATTCGATTTCGATTTTATTATGTTGTCGAAATCGAATCGAATCCGTCAAAATCAAAATCGAAAAATTCGATTAACGAGATTCCCACCGATTAACGAGATTCCCACCGATTAACGAGATTCCCACCGATTAATGAGATTCCCACCGAGTAACGAGTTGAATTATTTTCGATTTTTTGAAAATGTTACAGTAAATACACTGAATAAAGTTTAACAAAAAAATTTGAATCAAGTAAAGCATTAACTTTAGTCAAAAATGTGTAATGACTTCGTTTTATATGGCAACTGTGCATAGTACCATGTTAATCATTACTAAAATAGTGTAGTCAATGCCTTACAACATGTCAGTGTAAGTATAGCAATCAACTAAGGGGCAATAATTTGCCAAACTTGCACAATATATGAAGTTAATTTGACTAAATAAAATCTAAGGATGGTGCTACTCAAAAGGGGGAGTGGGGGAAGGTGGAAGGTTGCTTTCTAACTTTGTGTTAAAACCAAAATGTAGGTTTGCGCAATGAAGACATAATTCAAAGTTCAATGTATTGGAGTAACATTAGTTTACAGGAGTGTAATTACTTAAAATTAATATCTTTTTCAAAGGCTAGCCCTAATTGATAAAAATTGAAAAACAAAATAGTTTAAAATCGAAAAAGAAAAAAAGTTGAATTTCGAAATCGAATAATAATCGAAATTGAGATGTTCTTCCCCAAAATCGATCGAAATCGAATCGAACCCAAAATATTAAAACCGCACATCCCTAATGATAACATAAAGTCATTCTCTTAGTGGCCCGATTATAATATCATCGCTCGTTTGTTTTGTTTCACTTTCCATGTTCTCGGATAGATTTAGTTCTTTCGCACGACGATCGGAAGCGAAAGCATGTGAAACCTAGCCAAGGCCTACAAATTTTTAAGAGCAGGTGTTAATCACTATCTACTTAGAGTGCTGTTATTATAACCTTAGTATAAATTTTTGGGTGGAAAGATGGAGGAGGAGACAACATTAAATGTGAATAAATTTTGGGTTGGTGGGGGAACAAAGTAAATATTAACCTGGGAAAACAGTTGAAGCCAAACGAGCCCAGAAACTTAATACAATACATGGTTAACTTTGCCCTGGTATCGGAATCGGCGTATCGGTAGAATCGACAGATGGTATCGGTGGGATCGGCACCAGAAAATTGGTATCAGCACATCACTAATGTTGGCATTCCCCTTATGAACCTACAGCCATTGTCAAACCCTGAAATCCAAAACGTAGTTCAACAGGATAACGCAGTTCAGCTGGAGTGACGACGAGGACCAGCGGTGCCTGACATACGCATGAGGCTGTGAGTGCCAAGTTAAAATACACAACAACGAAATGCAGTGAAAACAAACGCACAAACCCAGGTTTTGCCAGCCTGAAGAATACAAACGAAGAGTGTTGAATACCATCTGCCTTTGGTTTGACGCAAATTAGCCACACTGTTGAAGTAGTGACAATTTTGTGCGTTTAGTGTCAGTATGAACGTTTGGTTACCTTGTCACTTTTGAAAGAAGCATATTTCCAAATTAATTATTTCTTTATTTTCCTTGAATTGATTTTTTTTTCCTTTTTTAAGGAGGAAGAGGACTACACATTTTACTGTAAGCTTTGCGAACGTGGCTACAGGGAGAAAACTATGATGATTCACCATGTGAAGGTTCACGTAGTGGTGAGCTTTTGTTGTTATTCTGTCATATTTAGTGAAGACTCCTGGTCAACTCCAACCTGAATGGGTAAATCTGGTTTTATCGCTAGAATACCTAATGAATTACGCAGCGTCCCACCCCTCAATGCTGCCACTGACCGTGTACGGTACCTAGCCAATGAAGATGGCTGCAACTCTGTGCTTGTGCCACACTTACGTGCTTTGGATCCAGCTATCATTGGGCGTGTTGGTTGGGTAGATGCATGATTTGAACTATGTCAGGAATGTTCGTTTTAATGTAGACTATAATGCAAACATTTTATTTGGTATGTATTCTAGGAATAAGAACAGATTTACCCTTTCTGGCTGGGAATGGTAAATAACGTGTTTCTTACATGTTCAGTATTAACTGTTTTTGAATTCAGCTGTTTGATTATTGACTATTCATTGTTAAATTGTTTAACTGGAGAAATGTACTAGGGATCGACCGGATACCGTCTTGCCGGATCCGGGTCGGTTGCGAATAATTTGATGTCAGTGCCGGATCAGTTCCGGATCCGGGCCGGTACCGGATACCGGGTAATTCACACACAAAAACTAAATAAAGTTGTTTATTTTTTTCCCCTTATAAGTTGCAGCTATGGTGTTAATTTTCGCTTTGTTTCACATTATTTCCTTGCATTAAACACTTAGAAGTCTTACGCTATTATGAGTACCAGTATAGTATATAGTATATTGCATGTAGGCTACAAAACTGTTTTTACAATGATGCTAAATTGTGCAAATTTTTTTGAAACAGTCAAACAAAGCACTCCTTAGGTTAATCAATCAGACAACAATTTTCTAGTTGAAGGATTTCTCATTGATTAGCCTACTGCTTCATTTCGAAAAATAATTTTCAAAATTTTGTAATATTTGTGAAACCAGTATGTAGTCTACGCATTTATTTTAGATCAAAATTATTGAATTTTTGTTGCATTAAAAAAAAAAATCAAAATCACAACAGGTCTCTTATTTACAGCTTTTTTACGTTGGTTTCGTTCCTTTTTTTTTTGTTTTCGTTCCCTTTTAAATTTCTTTCATTCCGTTTTGTATTGCTCACAGTATAACAAAGACCGAAAGCAAAATAAAAGAACGAAAGCAAAAAAAAAAAAAGAAACGAAACAAACATAAAAAAAAGTTATATTTTTTTTTTCATTTTTGAACAAAACTGCCTCAACTCTTGCAACATGGAAGTCATCTTTGGTTTATCATGCTATTATTTCTTGCTAGTTTTTGATGCCTTCATTAAACTATCTTATTCAAAATACCGTAGTGGTTTTTACTCTGAAAGCTCATATCGATAAAAATGTCGTTCCAGAAAATTAACGCACAATTTCAGATTACAGGAGTCTCACCAGATTCTTGAGAATTTTCAACAGACAATATTCGTCCGTCTTCGTCAGGTACCTAACAGTCTTTAGAGATTGTAACTACATCGTTTTGACCATCGTGATTCGAAACCGGCGCTCGACGTGGCCCACTGCATGCTTCGGGCCTACTGGATGCGTCTGGCTTACTGGATGAGATGGGCCTACTACATGCAGCAAGTCCTCTCTCCCATCGGCTTGAGAGTCTCGCTGAAAAATTTTTCCACAGTAGAAATCTGATCCCCGGATTAGAAGCACCTTGTGTATTCATTAGAGTAGCTCCATTTTTTAAATGTTGCTGAATGGCCAGTAACTCTAGTCCTCTTAAATGACGATCATACGGGACGTTGGATTTTAGCAGTGCTCCATCTCCATGTGGTGAGATGCAATGCTGTTTCTTGTGTCTTTATTCTTCGTGTCAACCATGTGTTGTTTAACTCTCTTTCTAACGCCCACTCGCGTTTCTCCAATGTAAACAGCACTGCACGCATCACATGGGACTCTGTACACTCCTTCACGTGAATTTGGGATCTTGGACAAAACACTCTGGTTTTCCTCGCACGTCACTTTAATTTGTTTTTTTCAGCAGTTCGTCTTTGATATTTGCACCATTCTTCAGGAATGTTTCAAAACCTGTTTCTTTAAGCACTCTAGCCACTTTCTCGCTAATTCCCTTGAGGCGGGTGAGACCCACTCTGACTGGCTTTCAGATTTCTTCTCTCTCCTCTCCCTTTCGCTGCTCATTGTGTGTTCCCACCGCTCTCCGGGTCATTTTGGACAAGAGTCCGGGGGAATTCCCAGTTTTATAAACCTACCCTTTGTGCTCTGAAGATGTGGTCCCACTAATTCAATGGTCGTGGAGTGATGCACTACCCTAAGGAATTCATTTTGCGCGATGGCCTTCACTTGTCCAACCGGGTACCCCGACGTATACGAAATTCCTCTCTCCGTTGCCATTTCTTTTCTAAATGGCTGGTACTCCAGTTTTCCATCCTACTTCCGTGTCACCTTCACATCCAGAAATGCCAACGAGTTATCTTTTTCTTCCTCCACCGTAAAAAGAAGATCTTCATTCCAGTTGTTGACCTTTTCTAGCACCATATTTAGTTGACTTTTCTTCAAAATCGCCATGACGTTGTCGACGAAGCGCTTCCACAATCGTACTTCAGGGATGGAAAGTCGCACAAAGGAGTCTATATGTTGGAGCACAAGCTCTGCCACAATAGGGGAGCACGAGTACCCCATCGGGGCCCCTCGTACTTGCCAGAATGTCTCCCCGTTGAACTCAACATAAATGCTGGCCAAATCACCTTTAACATCACCCTGTCTTTTTAAAATTCACTTTTCTTTATTTTGTATTTTCTTGCGGAAATCCCTAGCATCTCAAGGATCATGCAGTGCGAAAGACTTGGGAACAATTTTACGACATCGAACGATGCCGTAATGACATGAATGAAGAATCTGGTGAGATCCCTCTAATCTAAAATTGTGCGTTAAATTTTCTGGACTGACATTTTTAAACAGTCTTAATTTTCGAATTTAACCCCTTGGCGTCCAAACCAAGATTTATCGTCACTTCAAAAACGTTTCTAAAACTCCCGACGCACCCTCGATTCAATTCCCGTTTGCAAAGAAAAACTGCCATTGCATACAACAGAGGTGTAATTCCAACTGAATTAGGTACTTAGGCACGCGTATTTTGGATTTATTTAATTTAATATCATCTTTTAATTACCTCAGTTGATGTTTTGTTGGCCGTTTCGTCAAATGGGGCACCTTAGTCGCTCTGAACTACCAGAGGCGCTGCGGTACTACTGGTCCTTCTCGCTTCACTCACGCTCATACAACAGCATGGCACGCTACTATTTCTCTCGAACAGCATCAACAAAAAATGCCTGGTGTTGTTGTGTTCCGAAGGGTAAGAACTGGGAAAGCAGTCATGGCTTCCCAAAATACCCAGTTCTACGAAAAGGCTGGCAGATATCCATTAAACGAGTCGCTGAAATCACACAAAAATCTGTGGATGTTAGAGTTCATGCTCTCAATTCAGTCCTCATTAGACCCAATAGTCAACATGCTGATGCTAAATGAAGGGTTGCCAGCAATGACTTTTTTTTTGGGGGGGGGGGGGGGGGGCAGAATATTATCTAGAAAGTATTTTGCAGGGACCGAACTTTGCTTGGAATATTGCCACTAGCTAATCTTCTGCAACTAACCCTAAAACGCATGAAAATAATAATAGTAGCGAATCATGAAAAAAAATTACATTGAAAAAAATTGCTGCGGATTATAAACGGCCTGAGGCATTTAGGCCTCGAAAAAAATAGACTCAGAAAAAAGGCCATTTTATGGTGAAACTCGTACCTATGATACCCTAATAACACCGTGGCGAAACATCAAGAACAATATAAAGGTTTTTCTTTTGACTTTTTTTCCCCATCGGCAATTTTTAGCGACTTCCCCCCCCCCCCCCGGCCTTTTTTTTATTCCACGTTATAGGCCTTTTTCCGCGTTTTTTTTCCTTAATTTTTTTTTTTGCAGTTATTTTTCCTGTTTATTTTTTTTTTATCCTTCAGCTTATTTCCTTCATCCTGTTTTTTTTTTTAGCCATTCTTCGGTGTATTTGTTTTTTGGAGCTGGCTAGTGTCCTAAATGGATTTTTTTTTTAACCGTTAGCATTTGAAGTAATGCGAACCCGGTCCATGCCCAAGGCCTATGTTAACATTGTCAACCGGCCTTTTTTTGGGGGGGGGGGGGGGGGAAATGGGACAGTATTCTAAAAAAAAAAATTTAACTCGTATTTTGTATTTAGGAGCTTACATGGAATATTGCGACTAGCTACAAACTTTTGCAACTATCCCCAAAAGCTAGTTCCTGACCTAAGGACACTGTTTATTTAGTAGCCACCCTGTAAGTTTTAAATGTAATATTCAGAATGAAGTAACTTTCAACTTCGTCTATCAAATCTTGTTTTTCTCCCATGTGTCAAAGCTCCATGTCGCAATAAATTGTGCTTTAGCTGCTCTGTCCGTCTTGGTTAGTACTGAACGCCAGCCATTGCTTCCACGCGAGAAGAGAGTCAAGGACCAGTAGTACACAACTCCTCCTGGCGGCAATCGCTAGTGCTAAGGTGCCCCATCGACGTGCAATTGCTTTTGTTTGCTAAAACTAGCCCTTGGTTCAAGCTGTTATAACGCAACAAACGGCCGCCATCTTGGTCGCGTTGGAAAGCTGGGATTCCCCGATTGGCACGTGATCACTCATCGTGGCGGGGGCCAGTCACAAGTGACGTCACACGAAGCGAGTCAAGGTCGCAGCCATTTGGACTAGCAGGTGCGCGTCAATTGGCGGACAGCAGGCTGGGAGTGGGAGCACGATGGCGGCCGTAAACGGACCGCTTTCGACGATAGTGAACATAAATTAGGAAATAGAGCAACTTTAAACTACTTCTACGGTATTAAAAACTTAAAAAAAAGGATTTCGGAAGCCGTAAACAACGCTGTAATGGAAGAATAACCAGAGGACATTATCATTTCAAGGTCTCCCATGTACTGCAACGGAAGGTGAATATTTTCGTAAGTGTTTACGTAGTTGAACTTCAACTTTTTTTTTAGTTATGAAAATCTAATACGATTGTCCCAAGTATATGCAATAATTTACACTGTAATTATTACATCTGCAATTTTTTTATACCCGTAGATCACTTAGTTATTTTACTACGATTTATTTTACCGAGGCATGCAACATGTTTACGGTGAAAATGTTTTGGTTGTGTTGTAACCGGTATCCAGTTCAATATAATTGCCTGATCCGGATCTTGCCAGATACCGCATTATCCTGCGCTGGATACGGATATATCCGGACTCGGTCGATCCCTAAAATAAACCTTATGAATTTTCGAAATTCAGAAATTTGTGTGACGGAAATTCACATGGTACTTATTTTTCCAAATAACAGTGTGGCAATGAACAGACAATATCAACTACAGGAAAACAAAAAATAATACTGGGATATTTGATCAGTTGCTAGTAGACATTGAAACAACCCGAATGGTCTTCTGTACTGTATAACATTGCAGATTTTACATTGTAACTTACCATATAACTTTGAAAGTTTTTAGCTTTAATTAAAAAATGTTAAAAAAAATTCAAAATGGACTCTACTCGAATCATTGCCAGATACTGGGTTGAAACGATAGGCCTTATATACCTCTAACAGGCATTAGTTTTTGTCAGTTGCCATGAGGCTGGCCAAGTAATCCCATTAACCAAAAAAGAAAATTGTGTATTTTGTGTTCCTGTTATTATTATTGTTTTTTTTTGTTTTGTAGTTGCTTTCAGAGCACGATTTGTTCATATTTTCTGTGTTTTGTTTAGTGTGGCATTGATGAGTGCAAATATAAAGCTTGCCCAGCACTAGTGGATTTTCATAAGGAAACGGTGAGTTGATGCATCGAGGAACAATTTGGGTTGAAATCATCTTTGTGAGAAACAGTATTGAATTAATCAGTCCATTCTCCCTTCTCTCTTCAGGTGCATGAAACCGGTTATGCGGCTAAAATTAAGAAACTCGATTCACCAGCGCAAATAAAGAAGTGGAGAGAGGAAAGGAAAAAGTAAGCTACTGATTTGCTGGCCACCCCCATACCACTTTTGCCAATGGTTTTGCAATGGTTGCGACAACGATTCAGCTGCGGGACTTCGTTACGATGAAAAAATTTTAAAAACCGGTGTCTTACAGGAGCGCCCATGTGTCCAAAAATCGTGCGTGTGAATTTATTTTTATGATTTCGTTTCCCTTTTGAAACAAACAGGGTGCACGAGATCTACCAACAATAGACGCAAACATCTATCCATTGAGCAAAGCTTGCGATACAGTGATATTGACAATAGTATAGCAAAGCCAATCAGAAAAATAAGCTTGATTTGAACAGAAAGGGAAAATGTAGGCCTAGATAAAATTGTATGCCAACCAGGCAAAAAAAAAAATTTTCTTTTAGAATAAATTTTGGTATAAAAAATAAAAATAAAAGCCACCCGCCCGACTGTTGCTTTTGAGTGATAAACTCCCGTAAAACAAGGTACTTTTTTTTGGCCCTTAGTGAATTGTCTTTTTTTTGTAACTCATTTTTGGTTTTTGTTAAATAACTTGAAAACTACTTGAGCTTACAAGGAAACATCAAAGTAATGTGGCAAATTATAGAAAAAAATGAGATAATGAAAATAAGCCCTAACGGCTTCTTCAGTAATAGGAGGTCACTCAAGGCACGAATGCAGAGTTGAAGTGTTGATTTCCATTGTAACAATGTAGTTGACAAAAGTTTGGGTTGTGTAGGTTATGCCTGATGAAGACCGGCGTCGTCGGTCTGTTGAAAATTCACAAGAATACTGGTACAGAATTTTGGTTCTGAAAATGTGCGTAATATCTGTTTTTTACAGTCGAATGATCAAAAATTAGATTTTACCGATAAAGTTAGCTGATGGCTTACAACTTACTAAGGCTTCCAGTGGCATAGATTCTTTCCGATCAGTAATTGCTCTACTGGACCTGACACCGACCGAATTTGTGAAGAGAAAGAAAAAATTTTCTCCGCTAGGATGGCCAGTTGACAGTTTAGGAAAACTACTGCTGCATCTTATGTCCAATTTCATTAACTGCTAGGTTTTGTTGATTTTTGATAATTCGATTGTTGAAAACAGATTGTTACGCACATTTTCAGAATACTGTACCAGTATTCTTGCAAATTTTCAACAGACTGACGTCGTCTGTCTTCATCAGGCCTAACCTACACAACTCAAACTTTTGTCAAGTACATCACCACCGTGGAAATCAGCCGATTTCCACAGTGGCGATGTAGTTGACAAAAATTTTGTAGCCTTACTCCTCCTGGCAATAATAATATAAATAGACATAAATCGCTGGAAATAATATTAAGGAAAATTGGAAATTAGCCAACAGCAAAAATCATACACTAGAAGTAACGTAGTTCAGTAAGCCACCTTTATGCACTTACGAACTGGGTAGCTGGTTCGAATCCGGGTCATACCACTCCGACGAAACGTAAGTGCATAAAGGTGGCTTATTGAACTACATTATTTCTAGTGTATGATTTTCACTGTTGGCTAATTTCCAATTTTTCGTAATATTATTTCCAGCGATTTATGTCTGTTCATTTTTTTTTTCCTGTATTGAGCCTTGTGACTGTATGATTTGTCTTCCCTCTCCATTGTCTATGGCCGAGTGAATTTCGGTCGAATGGAGCCCTGGTCACGGTTGTGACCTTAATAACGGGTTCAGTGAGTTACCTTTATGCCAGTGGAGGATGTGGCCATAGCAATTAAAGCGCTATGCAAGTAATCTGGGGGCGAACTGGGTAGCTGGTTCGAATCCGGGTCATGCCACTTCGACGAAACGTAAGTGCGTAAAGATGGCTTACTGAACTACGTTATTTCTAGTGTATGATTTTCGCTGTTGGCTAATTTCCAATTTTCCTTTTCTGGTAATAATAACAGCTTTTGTAGGATATGTGTGAGTTGTGTAGGTTAGGTCTGATGATGACAGACGTCGTCGGTCTGTTGAAAATGTGCAAGAATACTGGTACAGTATTTTGATTCTGAAAATGTGCGTAACAATCTGTTTTCAACAATCGAATTATCAAGAATGACGAACTTTCAGAGCAGAAGCCGTTACAGAATTTTCAATGTTTTGTTGATTTGTTAAAATTAAAAAAAAAATCATCTCTTACATGCTTATGGGTTGAAATTCTTTATTTTCTGTAGTTTTTTTTCCACATATCCGGGTGCTTTACCTTAGGGCTTCTAATAAGCAAGCAAAAGAGTACTGTGGAATATTGTTTGTAAACTAAATTTGTTTCTTTGATAGGTGTTTTCCGTTGCTGAAAGATGCCCAGAAAAAATTGTCTGCAAATGATTCCACCACTAAAGAATTTGGGAAAGTAAGTGAGCATTAGTGCAATTTTTGGTATTTAAATTTACGTCGTCGCTGAGACTGCAAGACCACGTAAGTGACATTTTGCAAATTTGAATTTTACATGAGCAGCATAAAAGGCTTTTTCACTTACGAGGTTTTGCACTAAAAAAACATAGCTTTAAAGGGAAGTGCGAAACCTTGTTACTTGTAACTGAAAAATGAAGATTCTCCCAGAGAACTTGTTCTCGCCAGGAGAATCTAATTTCTCTTGAATCGAATCCGACTAAACTGTGTTACAAGATTGGAATCCTTCCCTATACCTACGGCGAGTTTTTACCTCATTAACGCAGTCATTTATGCAAAATATTGCGTGACTTCCGCCTCTATCCCACTTCCCCCTACCCTGTTTGCGTCCACTTACTCTTTTCTTGCTGTGAACGTACGATTCCCTGCAGGGAGGCGGCGTGCCCTGTTTTGTAACACAGTTTCGTTGGATTCGACTCAGAGAACTTAGATTCTCCTGGCGAGAACAAGTTCTCTTAGAGAATCTTCATTTCTCTGTCGCAGATTCCTCCTCACTATGTTACAAGATTGGGATAGATTAGGAAGCCGTGCACACCTCGGAATCGCTCCGAAGAGGGCTATGGTGACCTTGGTCCTACTTGGTAATCATCCTGTACCTACATCCCAGACCACCCAGGGACCCCACTCATCCGCCACCTCGGCGTCCAAGTACGGATCCCAGAGGAGGGACCTTGCACTCCGCAAGTGATACGGTCCCTCCATGGCGCAGGCCAACAGCCGGACGGACCAGGCTCCACACTGCCAGTCCGGTGCACCAGTACTGCCATTTTACTCGATCCACGAACACGAAGAGCTTGTCTACGCAACGTCCAATTAAAGGACACGGGGTGGGCGGGGGGGGGGGGGCGGGGCGTACGGAAAGAACGAGCCTCAGTTCACACTGCACGCATCCACAAACTCTGCCCCTGGGAAGCGTCCCCACGACCCAAATCGCTGTAATTGGGCCGTCGCCTCGGATGCGAACACGTCCACGTCTGGTGTCCCAAACCACCTACAAATCTTCTGGAACGCCGCAGTACACGATCGGAAGTCAAATCTGTTCGAGAAATTTCGAGACAGACCATCCGCTGTCACATTCAACTTTCCCGGCACAAATGCCGCCTGTACCACACAATCCAACTGACTTCTACGCTGCTCTAGGCTACGTAACATGGCATTAAGGATCTGGGACTTCGTCCCCCCTTGATGATTCACGTACGACACGGTCACCATATTATTCGAAAGGATTCGTACGACCTGTCTCTTGACCAGGTCTCCAAAAACGTCTAGCACTTTTAGCATGGGCAATAATTCTCTCGCATTTATATGCAAGGCAGCCTGCCTGGGTTGCCACCTTCCCTGCGCCTGCGAATCCCCTGTGGCCGCACCCCAGCCCGTGCCCGAAGCGTTCGTTGTCACCACTACTGCGGCCTCCACAGAGATTCAAGATCTTGCTACCACCGTTTGACTCGGAGCCTTCGTCCACCAGTTCCTCCGTGCACCCCCGCACGACACCAGGTCACCAGGTCGTGTTGCCACCAACGTGTGTGCAACTTGCCGTTGTCCACGGCACACAACAAACTTTCCGCCAGGCCCAACAACCTTTAAAGCTCCTTCACAACAGTGACCGGGTTCCGTTGCAGTACCGCAACCAATCGTACCATATGAGCCTGTTTTTCAGGTGGCAGCAGAAACCGGGCTGACTGTAGATCCAACATCATTCCCAAAAATTGCAAATCCTGCGACCGGTACCAGAACACTCAGATTTCCGTAATTTTCGAAAAAACCTAACTTTCGCAAGGTTTCCAGCACTCTCCGCACATCGCGCCCCACACCTGCTGTGGACGGACCTATCACTGCAAAATCATCCAGGTAAACAAAAATTAAAACACCGGCCCGGCGCAAGAAGCGCCTCACCACTGACATAAGTCTCATAAAAGTACCCGGGGCCGAAGCCGAAGCCAAACCAAATGGCTGCACATAAAAGCGGTATAGACAACCCTGCCAGGAAAATATTAACAATCGTCATGCACCGTCCTTTATTGCCACTGCATAATACGCTTGAGACAGATTGATGGTAGCCATCCACCACCCTGGCTGTAAATGCTCTAATACCCCCGGTAGTGTATCTAAGTAGCACTTTCGTACCACTACAAGCTCATTCATGCCTTTTAGGTTCAAAAATATCCCGATCGATCCATCTGGCTTTACCACTGAAAAAATTGGGGACACAAATCCTATACTCTCGTTTTTCACTCTCTCAATTACACCTTGAGCTAACATCTCGCTCAGTTTCGGGACAATCTCTTTCGCATCGTCAAGTAGTGGCAGCCTCGCTGAAACCGCCCTCAGCGGTGGCGTATTTCCCATCTCTAGACCAACTCCGTCTACAATATCCAACACCACTGGCGACGCCCCAATGGACGCCCACTCTGCACGATGGCCCCTCAAACTTCCATCATGCCATATGCTCATTCTTTTTAAGCTCTGTTCCAGCTTTTGTTTTCAAACAAGCCAACCGCGCACACAACAAAATTATCTACTCGCGCTCGGTAGATCCGATGCCTTCGCACGCCCCAGCATTCCACATTGCCCAAAAAAAAAATTTTAAACCGAGCCATCCGTACTTTTTATCACCGCCAACAACTACTTTTTCGACGCTCCAGCACTCGCGGTTCCTGTCGGTTTGGTCAGTTACCGACTCCGACAATGGGTTTCACACGTGAACTCCCAAACGCACGTCTCTTTCACTATCACCTCGTTAATCTCCAAATTCGGCTACACATACCAAAAATAAACACTACGAACCTGACAATCCATATTAAACCACTGCCGAAACGTTCTCAAGAAGCAATTATATCCACGTGCGGAGGTACTTGGCCTGCCTAACAGGCCGCTACGTTTTTCGTTCTCGCAAAATCTTAATACTCTCCAACCAGTCTCGATAGAAATACTCACCGCCAACCGCGTAGCCTCGTAGCACGCTGCTTTGCTTGGAAAGATGGCGCACTTCAGTCAACTGCGAAAATGATCATTCGAAACTAAGGCTGTGCCGGTGCCACTTTCCCTGATACCGGTTCGATACCGATGCCCGTTTACCCGATTCCAATGCCAGTACCGGTACTTTTGATCATGTGCAGATGCTGTGCCGATGCCGATACCATACCGGTGCCAATGCCACTGTGAAACGATAACTTAATAGTCAACACAGTGTTGATACGTTAATAATTTGATGGTGTAACATACGTATGAACCCGTACTTTATGGGATTTTGCGAAATTGCAAAATTCGCAACTTGTTTACTAATAAGAATTTTGACCCCATGTTTCCATTGGGAAGTGTACGCCATTTGCTGAAGCCAAAAATGAAAATATCCGATCGCAAAATTTGCATTTTTCCGCAAAATTCGTAATTTTTACCCGAATGAATAAATTGTGACTGACTTTTCACGAAAATTTTGTTAACTTTGCAGTAAAATAAAGCCTTCTGTTCATTACTGGCAGTTGCTTTGAAATGGAATTTACATTTTTAAAACTTTATTCATATTGTACAACACTTACGAGTCCTATTTTAAACTATTTTCTATTAACAATTTTGTGATGGTTTTTTTGTTGCAAAATTCGGCAAATCTCGCAGCATGTTGTGTCGCAAAATTACCTTATAATTATTTTAAAAATTCTCGCAACAAATATTATCGCAAAATTTTGCTTTAAAATATCGCGGAAAGTACGGTCCGTAAACATACGTAACACTTTTACAAAGGATTTGTTCGCTAAACACTTTTTTGCTCAACGAGATCATGTAAACATTTTTGTGTTAAGTAAACATTTTATACTCCTTTACTGACTTAGTAATCCTTTACTGACTTAGTTGCAGGCTAAATTTTAGTAGCATTAGGAACAATATGCCATATTATTAATGTACAAATGCCGCTTCTGGAAAAAACTAGCAGATTCAAGTACTTTTTCCGGTACTTGTTTACCCGGTGCCGGTCCGATACCGTTACCAGTGGTACCTGCAGCCGGTCCCGGTACCAGTATTGGTATCTAAACAGCCTTATTCGAAACAAATTTCTCGTAGTAATTACAACAATCTTAGCTCAAGATTTTCTGACTGCACGCGCCAGCGGCAAGAAAAAGGTTGAGTGGACGCGAACAGGGTAGGGGAAGTGGGATAGAGGCGGAAGTGACGCAATATTTTGCATAAATGACTGTGTTAATGAGGTAAAAACGCGCCATAGCCATAGGGAAGTATCCCAAGCTTGTAATACAGTGAGGAGGATTCTGCAAAAGAGAAATGTTGTTTAACTGCTGTATTTCATAAAAAATTAAATGATTTTGGGAATAAGTTCGAGAGGGGTACATGCTTTAGGCCGTGAAAAAAAATTCTTTGCTTCCCGAGCATTTTCTGAATTTACAAAAGTGACCCGTTGACCAGTACTTTTATTTTTATTTTTTTTTTTTTTTTGCCATTTTAAAAAGCAAACAATATGCAATAAAAACCGTGTCCTATGTAAATATAGACCAGTTTAAGACCCAAAAGTTGGATACACAACTCACTATTTATTTTGTATGTCGCTCTTAAAAAGCTTGAAACACAATCACCTCAAAGTCCAATAAAAAGTTTTGGCCAGGAGGATTTTGGGTCTCCAGCATGGGGCCTGCGAAAAGCACAATTAGAAGTAATTCAAAGGCTTTAAGTTGAATTTCCTTGTGCTACAAAAAGAATTAGAGTACAGTTACCATGTGCATTGGAGGAATAACTTGCAGTTACGAGGTTTTGCGTGCTAAATTATTGGCCAATCATTTATGAGGTTTTAATAATGTGGCAATGTCTTCTTATTGGGTGACTGATTCAAGGTTTTGCAGGTACACAGAGGACACCTAGAGCCACCTTTTCACACCATTAAACAAAAATTGCGAAAAATGCAGTAAGGTGGTTTTGCAGTTCCATCGACGACATATATTTTTGCATTTTGCACTGTATGCAGAAATTAGAATGGGTTGTTCTTGCATTCCCAAGTTTCCGAATAGTTGTAATTTTTTGGCATAAAATGTCATTCGGTTTCGATTCATTTTCGGTTTTTCATTAAGGCCTCAAAGTATTTTGTTCATATAACAAAAGATTTTTGGCGTTCTTAACAGTTGTTAGTCATCACACTCCCCCCACCCCTGCAATTTTGCCGTAGAATTGATAATACCATCTTCGACTACATATTTTTGGTAGCGGGGAGGGGGGGGGGGGAGAATAAAAGTTGAACCCGAATGGGCTGTATGTGAATTGTGGTTAAGCACAGTACGTTGTGTCTGGTAAACACTCATAAAAAGGAAGGGCTAAAAGGAAGCTTAAAAATCACAGCAATCGCCTCCACCATCACTTGCACCTTGGCATTCGCAAGCAAGAAGTAGTGTCTGGTTGCCTATTGCCAGGTTTGTCCAGGCTTAGGTTTATTTTTAGTGTTTTAAAAAATGTTAAGCTATAGTTGTACAACTTTGAGGGGTTTTACCCAATGTTTTTCATGTGTGCTAACTTTTATCTTAGCTCTGAAAGTTGCTTGAGAAAGAGTCATCCGACTTAAAACATTGCAATTAAGGTACTTTCTACATGCACCTGATTGGCTTGTAACCTTTTAATAAAAAGTAAAATCGAAACATAGTCTTCATGGAGAATTGTGAGAGTTTCACAAATAAAACCTGACATTTCTGAAAATTTTGTGTTTTACCATGACAAAAAATTCCTTTGTGTCTCAGGCGTATTTTGAAGTTAGGAACGTGACTCTGTAATCAGGCTTTAATTTATATTTTATTGCGTAATTTAAAAGTTCTTCCTTTGGGAATTTTTCAAAACACGGTACATTTTTTGTTGCTTTAACACACAAAAAATTAGCAGTAAAAACAAAGTGCTACAGAAATATTGAGTGGTTTAAGACCCCAAAAGTTGGATACACAATATAACTATTTGCGTTTATGTCATGCAAAAATATTCAAGGCACAAAACAATAACACATCCATCTCAAAATAATAACAATTGTTGACCTGCAGGGTTTGGGTCATCACTCATCAGCCAGGGACCTGAGCACTCACAATTTTTTTTTCCGTGACATTTGATATTTACTAATTGCAGTGTAGTAAAATTTTAGATTCCTGATGTTTTCTAACATGCTGCCTATAACCGATGCCTATGACCGATGAAGCGAAAAAGCTTAGACTGTTGATTTTCGCTATTGTGTGCCAATTAGGTGGTATCCCACGTTAAATTGTTTTGCTTTTAATCGTTTAAATTGCATCCGTCCGTTCCCAAGCTGGTCAGTACCCTAGCTGGATTGCCATTCCAGTTTCATGACTCTGGCACTCTTTTGAGTGCTGTCGGCCAGTATTTGTGCAAAGTGAAAAGGCAGTTTAGAAGAGTTTTAATTTTGTTCTCAGGAATATGACGACGAAGAAGAGACCGATGATTGGTACGTTTTCTGCCATCCATGCGAAATGGGTTTTGACACGCAATACAATTTTCAGAAGCACCTGAAGAATCATGAAGTGGTAAGAATTTAAGTAAATAATTTTTCATATGTAAATATAATCAAATTAAAACATAAAGGTCAAATGTAAAAAATGTATGGTTGGAAAAAATACATTATTATCAGTTAGTCATGCCTGGTCTTTGAGGTGGTTAGCTACGCCTGGCTAACTTTCGACAAACTTCCTGCTAACTTTCTGCGGGCTGCAGATGTTGATGATTACAGCAATTGTTTATGTCCTTCAACAGATTAAGAGCTTTCACAATGTGACACTTCAGTAAAACTCCAGAAAAAAAAAGCTAAAACCTTAAAATCTTCACATTTGCAGTTTTGTTAGCCTTATGAACATGTGTGGCCGTAAAAACATGCCAGTTAGGCTTCATCACCACAGTTAGAATTTATTTTGTTGTTGGCGTTGGTAAGTTTTGATCAGAGATTGAAAAAAAAAACCTAGTGAGTTAATGCTTTTTATGGCCTTAATTTTATTGGCACTAGGGATATTATATTGCAATATTACTCATGTACTTCGAAAATGCCGGTATTAATTAACCCGCTTCCAGCAGCCAGTTCTGATACCAGAATGAGGCCCGGCACAGCCTTACATTAAATTGATAAATTAAGCATGTAAATTTCTGTAGGTTACTTGAAGTTGTCAGTTTTGAAAAGTGAATTTGTTGTTTTTTAGCAAATCGATTTCCTTCGGTAGTGTTGCCTTTGACCGATGCCACTATTTTTCACAAAAAAGTCCGTAACGTTGTCGCTCATTACTGTGGAACACTGCATTAAATTTACTTCCAACAGAGTGGAAATTCTCCATATTTCGCTTACTTTCATTGAATGCACAATGGAAACTGAGAGGTTGGGAACGGCCTATTGAAGACGTGAGGCTTGGCAGTGACGAAGGGCCTTCTAAATTCGGGAGGCTACGCGAAGCAGCGATTTCAAACTCGAATGGCGATCGTGTACACAACGAAGAATGTAAACAGAAGATAAACTTACCTTCGAAGAGCCTGAAGAAGAAAATTAGCTAGATAAGGAACTATCTGGAGTGTGGAAGTAAACGAAATATGGAGAATTTCCACTCTGTTGCAAGTAAATCCACTATTTTTCGATTCTGTTTTTGAAATGTGGCCAAAACGAAATCAAATCGAAAGTTTTGATTTTTGCACATGCCGAATTTAATCCTAAAATTGGTTTTTACTTGTCCTAAAACGCTTACCTTTGTGTTAATGGTAACCCTCCCGCCGACCCCACTCACGCCAAACCTCGTTGTCCAAAGCGAAAAGCGGGTGTCACGTGTTGGGGTGGCTTTGCTGCACCAGCAGTGAAACGCTACCTGGTGGATGAACAGGAGGAGGGAAGTTGCATTGTACAGGAACATAGCTTATTTTAAAGAACTAGCTAAAATAAAGGTAAGCGTTTTAGGACAAGTGAAAACCAGTTTAATAATTAAATTATTCTTTGCCTAAGTAATCAGTTGCAGTTGGCATTTATCAGCCGATAATGAGTATACAAGCAAATCAACAATAAAATAATGGAAATTGCTTATCAGTTTAATACTCATCAGAGTCTCCGAACACTCCTTGGATTACGCATTCAAAACATTACTGTCAGCGACGACAGAAGGTGTAAACGTGCCACTCACTGGCTAGCACCCACCAATCGTGCTTCTCTTGGCATGCTGACAGCAGGGCTTTCAGCTTCAGTCTTTCAATATGGCTGCGTCGCAACTGTGTTATTGAATGCCGTCGTACCCTACGAATTTAAAGAAATTGTGAAGATAGTTTTAATTAGCTAGCGAATGGAAGCTTTACTGATCTAAACTCAATAGCACCAAACTTTACTTTTATAATTGGATTCAGCACATAAGAAGCAAAGAAAAGAAGGGAAGTTGATTATTTGTGTAGTTACTGATATGCGGTAAAATATAATTTCTGATTCCGGATACTGTATTATCCGCCTGCAGATCCGGATATATCAGACGTTAATCTATTCTTGCCGTTTTGTTTATTTCATTTTCCATCCATGGTTCTCCATTCACGGGCACAAGACCCATGGGGACTGCAAACCTTAGACTAGTTTTTCCAGTTTTATGGCAAGTCAAACATGTTGACTTCTCTACATCAGTGAAAACGTGTCCCCAATAAAAATTAGTGAGCACACGATCCTTAGTTTTAGAGCGTCCTAAATGTCCAGCTCATGCATTGGAATGAGTTGTATCTAACACTAGGTCACAACATTCTTTAGGCAAAACTAACTGCTTTTCAATTAGTGGCTTTCCTAACGCTCTAGATGGTTTTCGAAAGAGTAGGTTGTATTCAATGTACATCGAACATGGCTGAATAGACGATGTTCTGTTTACTGTATACGATAAACCAATCCTAGTGTTGCTAACAGATTTCTTACATTTTCTTTTTCTATAGTGTGCTTGTCAAGGTGATTGTACATTTAAAGCATGTCCAGAGATTATTCAGCTTCACAAGTCAGCGGTAAGACATTCTTCTAAGAATAATTGTTTAGCTTGTGTAGGGCAATTTCTGCATTTGTTTGCTTTGGATTTCTCTATGTAGGTTCACAAAACTGGATACTGGATGAAAATTCGCAAGCTCACTACGCCTAAGGACATAGCATGGTGGAGAATAGAAAGACAAACGTAGGTTTTTTTTCTTCTCGTACTGCCCTGAAAAACCTTTTTGTTTGTTCTTGGGGTGTAGGTAAAAATTAACTGTCTGAGGTGATGGTCAGTTGACAGTAGCTCAAAACTGTATAATCGCAATTTGGTAAGGATAATCAAACCAAGGTTTTTGGTTTCCATACACCCGCCACCAACTTTATAAATAACCGTTTCTTCGGATTTTATTTTGGAAGACTCTCATTGCATGTTCAGCTAAGCTGATCTAGTTGTACTTTTACTGATTTCATTGCCAGTGCTTAACGTAACATTATGCCTCCACCTCAGTCTGCCGAGTTAGGGGTAGTGGGCATCTCTACGGTTGGCTAAAGAGATGGCTGCACTTGCAAAGATTTTATTTTGCAAAATGTGCACAAGCAAGTAGGTGTGCTGTTAGTGTAGCCTAACTAATAAGTTGGCATTAAATGAAGGTGCTGTAATTGTTTTTCATTTGTTGGAATATTATAAGATTTCTAAAAACCTGCAATTGAACCAAAAATTGACTGAGGTTTTGGCAAAAAACCAAAAGCCTCACTGAAACTTGAAAACCAGAAACTGCCCCATCTTTTGAAAGCCTGGTCACCTCTCCGTTCGCTTTCGGTTACAGATGTCGTGCCTTTGGAACAAGCACATATACGCTGTTCGTTGTCCAGTCCTCCGACGCTTGAATTTTTGCCTCCATCGTTCAGCGCTTCACAGCCCGATTTCATGCTGCAGAGAAGCACGCTACAGTGAGGCACTGTTCACTCTCTTCGCCTTCATTTAAGCGCCGTTGACTACCAGACGGACGCTCAGTGCTTGATCACAATTGCAATTTTCCCTTTGGCTCTTCCAGTACCGCCGTTCGCCAAGAAACCAGCCCATGGTCACCCCTCACCCTTACAGCCACCACAGCCAGTTCCATTCAGCATATCAAAAAAGGAAGCTAAAGAATGTACCCGAAGAAGTTTTTAAAAACAATAGTTGTGACAAATCCTTTTCCTTTGCTGATGTTAACAATGTGGATGGAAAGGACTGATTCTTCGGATTCTGGTGAGGAAGGCTTCAATTTAAACCTTCCCTTGGAAAATATAGCCACAGATTTTTGCCTGCATCCTCCAGATTCATCTTCCAACACATCCAAAAACAGAGGACTTCGGACCAGCACCTCTTCAGCAGGTCGTGGTAAACAACCGACGGTTTGTAAGGGACATGTTTAGTTGTGCAATCCATTTTAAACTATGACGGTTTGATGCGTGGTAAAGGTGCTCATTGGAATTGGATGGACCTGTAACCCCACCCGTGAAAGTTGGTAGTACGGGTCCAGTAAAGCAGTGAGTCCTACTCAATTTGCCCTATTTGAATCAGCAAATTTTATCCCGGATTTGGCGCTTCTTGAATACGGAGCAAGTCTTGGATATGGAATTATTTTATGCTGCAGCTTCTGGATGTCTTGAAGCCACTGCTGACCCTACGCCACCACGGATTCTGCCATAAAAAATTGGAAGAAGCATCCGTACTTCTCAAGAAAGCATCTAAATATTCAAGGATGGGGGGGGGGGGGCATTGGCAGATTAGGGGTGTAGTTAATTTTTTTTCTTTATCATCGTGAAGCCGTCCTAGCTTCTGCCATAGGACTTAATAAATGCAGATCCAGGATCTCCGGACATCCCTTTCCATGAAACTTCTAGCCTCTTTTAAGGATCGCAACTCCTTAATTGGTGAATTCAAACAGACTCCAGCACCCCAGTGGCTCAACCAACCTAAGAAAAAATGGCAGTCTCAGCAGCAGCATCTTGCAGGTGGTAAATGGGATCATTTAGGGATGACCCACCCTTTCATGGAGCATTCCACGGCAAAGGTCGCAGAAAAGGCCGGAGATTCAAACATCAAAGAGACAGAACCCTGAAAAGAAAAACACATTTCTCAGCAAATCCCCTACGAAGAACGCCAGACATGACGAATATTGGCAGTCCATTTCCCTCGGCAAGACTAAAAAGTCACTCGTCCTCAGTTGGTGGTCACTTGCAACAATACACAAAAGTCTGGGGCAAGATTACGGATGAATGTAGCTCTTGACCATAATTTTGTACGGATATCTACCGAAGTTTCTCCATCTTCCAAGACTGACAGATTCTCCTCCGTGGAGCTTCGCAACCTACAGACACCGGATATCCCCGTGGAAGTGGATTCCCTCATTCAAAAAGGAGCTGTCAATTATGTAAAGATTGGACGAAACCAATTCTACAGCCCTAGATTCCTAGTCCTGAAGAAGACAGGAGGGTACTGTTTAATCGTTAATCTGAAGTGCATGAACAATTGCAACACAAGTTTCAAGATGGAGACTCTGGCTGGACACAATGGAAATGGACGTGTACCACCACGTCCATTTTTAACCGGACACCTCTTCAGGTTCCTCCTGAAACGGGAAAGTTTACCATTTCAAGGCCCTTCCTTTTGGTCTAACAATTCGTAACATCCTTGACCATGCCAATCCTAGTGACTCTTCACTCCGGAGGTATCAGAACACATGCTTACCTAGATGACTGGCACCTCCGGAAAAAGACTCCAAAAAGATTCTCGCAGACCTCTACCACACGGCATATCTTTATATTAAAGTTAGGATTCGGCATCAACCTAAAGAAGTTCTGTCTAGAGCCCATGGGGCATTCATCTTCCTCGGAGCCATCTTCGACCCGCAGAAACAGTGATTGAACTTCTAGACCATCAGAACTTCTCGATGAGGACTGCAGTTTCTGCAGTTTCTGCAGTTTCATCGGTTAACTTTACGTGACATAAGACCTAGTTCCATATGGCAGGTGGAGAGTTCGACCCCATCACTGGTACAGGAAAGTTCATTGGATTCTAGGACACAACCCATGCCACGACAGGATTTGGATGACTCCATATTTCCGAAGGACACAAGTCCTGTTGTGATCCCACCAACATAGCTGCAGGAGTTCCCATCCCCTGAGACCCTTGTAACGGATGCATCCAGCTCTGGCGCCCACATCAACACCTTGACTGTGGCTGGAGTTTGAATTCAAGAGGAACGCAAGTTTCACGTCAACATCTTGGAGCTGCGTGCCATCTTCCTTGCCATGCGCCACTGCCTAGACCACTTGAAACAAAGAACAATTCGAGTGCACAACACCACAGCTGTAGCCTACTCTATCAAAGGAGGAGGGACCCACTCCTTGAATCTAGACCTGCAAGCAGATTAGATTTCTCTCCTTGCCATCAAACTCGAGATGACATCACTTCACATTCTGGGTCGCAAGAATGTTCTGGCGGACCAACTGTCCAGGCAGGAATACAACAGAATGGACACTCAAGTTGTCAGTGTGCAAACGGATTGTGGCCATGTGGGGGACTTCGCTGATCGACCTTTTTGCCACAAGTCCCCATCAGCTGCCAAACTACATGAGCACCTTTCTGGACACTTCAGCCTGGGCCACAGATGCTCTCACAACATCGTGGAACCTGATATTCGCCTACGTCTTCCCTCCTTACGTGCTTCTACCATTAGTACTGGAGAAGATCGCAAAGACAGAAGGGTCGTTCATCCTCGTCACCCAGATTGGCCGTCGCAACCATGGTTCGTTCCTCTGCTGTAACTTCTAGTGGATTACCCAAGAAGTTTACCCGTGGAGGAGGTTCGTTCACCCAGAAAAAAAGGAACAATCGTCCATCAGATGCCACAAGTGCTAAAACTTCATGCCTGGCTACTATCATCCAGGCGATCATCATCCAGCTACTCCAGACAGATGGCCTTTTGGTGCTAGTTGCCATCCTCATCGTCTGCTTGCTGTCTGAGGGTCTACACGCAAGATCTTCAAAAACTTCAGGGAATCGTTGGTGTAATGTAAATCAAGCTGATCTCTTAGCTCCAACTTTAGCTCGGTTCATGGAATTCCTGAACCACTGACTTCTTTTGTTCTGTGATGAACATGGCCGCAATCAAAGTTTTTCAATCTGCTATTAATTCTGTCATTAATTCCATTAGTATTAACAAGCCTCTTAAGGATCACTACGAGCCCATCGGTCAAATGTTGCTAGGACTCCTCACTCGAGTGAAAGTTTTTCTTCTCGCTCTGGCTCCTGTTAACCGTTGCAGTAGCTTCAGGCCCTCAACTTTGATGAGGCTTATCTACGTTTTGAACCAAATTACGACATGCTGTTAAGAGTGCTACCATGTGCGTCCTTCAGAGTTAAAACTCTGGTGTCCATGGAAGCATCAAAGTTCTTCATGATTCCAGCACTGGGTCCTCTTGCAGGGGATGAGGAAACGGCCTACAGCTAGGGATGTGCGAGTAGGATAATTTGAATTCGAGTCGAGTCGAGCCGAGTTTGCAACAGAAGAATCGAGTATCGAGCCGAGTTCGAGTATTTGGTCAACACACTTATTTTGCAAGTGTCTTTTTTATTTGTTATGTAATAACAACTAAGATGCTGCTTAATGGACTGTGCGAGTCAAGTCTACAACTAGTTTTCCAGTTTTTAGGATATATCTTTAAAATGGTTTGAGCTAGAGGCTCTTAATGTGCACCACCGGAGCGCTCTTGTCGAGATGATGAATTTGGTATATTAGAACGTCAAAATTCGTCAAAAATTGGCAAAGTTATCGCATTTTCACCGGATTTGAGTTTGGTTGGGTTATATCGAGTTGAGTTTGAGCAGATAGGAAACTCGACTCGACTCGAAACTTTCGATGCTCGCACACCCCTACCTACAGCACCCTGTCACGGCTCTGCCGTTCTACCTTGATGCTATTAAAGATCCGAAGTAGAGTAAAGGCAGTATGAACTTTTCTTTCCCTACACATCATGCACAGGCCAAGCTACACATACCTTGATCGTTTCCTGGATCCGGTGTGTCATAGGATTTGCCTGCAAGAACACAGATGAATTAATTGCTATGGACAACGTCAAGAAGACCACCGGTGAAATTCTAGCCGTTTCTGCTTTTTGGGCTCCCTACAATCAAGTCCTCCTGGACGAAACCTAAAGGCTTCGTCATGAAGTGCGAAACAACTTCACTTCACACTACCTTAGAGACCTGTCTTCCCAAGTGGCTGCTTTATTTACACTTGGGTTACATACCGTGCAGCAGAAGTTTCAAGGCAACCTCAAGGAATCCACCAACTAACATGGGAGGCGACAACGGCAACTGCCCACCATTTAAGTCCGGACGATGGAAAAATGTAATTGGTGGATGTATTCTGGGATAAAAACAGTTATTTTCATGCCTGTATGGAAACTGTTTTTATCCCTAGAGTACCTATGCAATTACCCACCATGCGTCCCCTCATTGTTGAAACCGGAGCTAGGATGTGCTGCAGCTAGGATGTCCCGAAGAGGCTATATATTTAGTACTTTGGTTCGATGGATACAGAATTTTAAATTATATCAGGAATTTTCGTCTTATACAGACAATAATGCAACAATTTAACTCCATAGCTATTGACAATACAGGCAGCCGGCGACTACAGTGGTAATATTTGGACATTATAAAAGGGAAAGAACACACATTACCACAAATGGAAAACAATCTTCAAAGTTCTGCTTAAATTTTCGTTGGTTTAGCCGGCCACCTTCATCAGAAGTCCACTCACAAAAACGACACAAACCTTTCTTTACATCATGTAGCGATGGCGTTCATTTGTACCACGCGCTTGAGTAAAGTCGCCACTTGCTCACGGTGACCATGCTCAAGCGCGTGCGCTAATGGCCTAGCTGTCGACGCGCCACACAGCCTCAATCCCTCAAGCGCGTGGTCAAAATGAATGCCGTCGCTACATGATGTAAAGGACGTTTTGTGTTGTGTTTGTGAGCGGCCTTCTGATGAAGGTGGTCGGCTAAACCACCGAAAGTTTAAGCAGAACTTTGAAGATTGTTTTCCGTTTGTGGTAATGTGTGTTTTTTCCTTTTGTAGTGTATAGCTATTCTAGGGATAAAAACGCATTTACAGGCATGGAAAATTAACTTTTTTTTTTTGTTCAAAGTAATCATCCGACGTTGAAGAAACTAGCTGAGCTGAAGGGTAGCAATGCTAAATCTGCAGAGAAGCTAAAGCCAGTTACTGTTGCTAAAAAGCCAGCAAAAAAGAATATTAAACAGAAACCTCCCTCAGCAACAGAGGCTCCAGTGTCATTAACAGAAGTATCTTCTGAGTCCAAGAAAGTAAGTAATTAATTGCTGCATTCCTACTGTTTGTATTAAGGGATTTTTTTAAGCTGACTGTGTAAGTTTCTCAAGCTTTGAGCTTTACATCTCAAAACAAATGTGGAAAGATTAGAAATTGAGTCAAAAATAATAATAATTACTTGGTCGCCTGCTGCTTAAGTGTTCAGCCTTGCCATTAATAATTTTATTTGCGTGGCCGTTGCACACTTGACCGTCTGAATATAATTAGAAAAAAAATGAGGTGCAATTTTCTAGGAAATTTGTTATTTCCACGCTTCTCAGATTTGAAAATATGATAATTCGATCACTTCACTTTGGTTTTCAGACACGATAAAATTCTCACAGTTCATGAACTCGTCTCTGTTCTCACGTCCATACTAAAAAAATTCACATTACCAAAAAATTGCCATAACTGAGTTGATTATTGCAGTTAATCAAGCTGCAAACTCGCAGTTCTCCCAACTCTCTGGACGTTGGGTCCCCCCAGTCTTGGGGTCCCTTGGTTATGTCAACCCAGTAACCATGCCACTACACCGAAAGTGATCGTCATCTGTCTTTAAAATTTAACTGTCAATCTGAAGTTATTAATTTAACTGCACTATTTGATGTTTTGTGTAATTTTTATACGTGTTTCTTGTATCGTGGGGCTTTCTCGCTCCCAGCTGACCTTGTCCCTGCCTTCACCCATGGGGGTCCCCCATAGGGTCAAGGTGGGACAAGAAAAGCTGAGAGTGAGGGCACCCATAAGACTTATTTTGCGTGGTGGGGTTAAGTTCTATCTCTTAACATATTTGCTCTATTTAGGCAGAAGATAAGTGGAACGTCTTCTGTGATGTGTGTTCGATGGCCTTTGAAAAAAAGGCTCACTTGGAGTCACATTGCCGCCAGCATCAGCAGGTAAACCCTATTTTATTTCCTATAAATCCTTAGACTTCAGCCGCAAGCCGATATTGAAATAAGAGTTTATGATGTAAGTCAACTATTCTGAGGTGCAACTCCACTTTACATCAATAGTTTTTGCTAAAAAGGCAGTTTAGTGGCTTAAGCATTACTACATATTTTCTTGATTTAACACCTGAGTGTAGCGCAGTAAAAGCAATGAGCTCCAGGATCTCGAAAAAGCATTGGGTCTTGATTAAATGCCTGGGTGATCTTTGGAAATGGATGTTAAAACGTGTGTGTGTGTGCTGTCTTTTGACATGTGACCTTGGTTGCGAACATGTGAGATATTCTATCAGGGCAAACTGAAAGTTATAATTGTGCTACAACACGTTTTGTATAGTGGTACGATTGTATCGATCATGTCAAGAAAAAAGTATCGTTACACCCAAAATGTGCTAGTCCGTTAAAACAGAACGGAGGTCGAAGACTAGCCAGCCATACAGAAATTATGAGTCTTTAGCTAATGAATTTGACTTGGAATAGCAGTTAATTGGTATGGTAAATAATTTGATTTACAAACATGCTCTTTCTCTTACTTTGAAATGGAAAGTCATTGCAGTAGCAGCACAATACTATGCCGATTTCAAAAAGTCAAGATATTAAAACTAAATTCTTAGCAAATTTTCAAGAGTCTGGAGTTTGCTGGAGGTGGTATTTACACAGCTGACTGCACTCATCGAGCGTCTTCCATACTTCTTCTTTGTAGACAGTTTTCAAAACCACATTTTGGTCGTGGCCTCCAATATTTGATGGGCCTGTTCTCCACTTTTTCCTTAGATCAGCACAAAAATCTTTTGTAGTAGAAATTGAATGGCTGGGTTTGGGATGGTCCCTGGAAATTCATCAGCACACCCTTCTCTCGTACGTGGTGTTGAATAGCCAATGTTTCAAGTCTTTTTAGATGTGAATTTCTGTTAGAATTGGAGATGAGTAGAGTTTCAGTTCTTGCCCAATCTATCATGTGATTCGTGTGTGTGGTGAACAGCGATGACGTTCGTTTCCACATTATTCCTTGCGTCGACTATGTGCTGTGTAACCCTCGTTCTAACGCCCTTTCTTGTCTCTCCTTTATATACGGCCTCGCATTCACCACATGGTACACGGTATATCCCTTCTCTGGTGTTGCAAATTATCATCAGACTTTCTGCTTCATTTCGCTGGCTTACCCTTGTTTTTTCAGAGATTCACATATGAGAAGACTTGAATCCCTGGCTATTCAACACCATGTCCGAGAGAAGGCTGTGCTGATGAATTTTCAGGGACCATCCAACCCAGCCATTCAATTTCGACTACAAAAAGGTTTTTGTGCTGATCATCTAAAAAAAAAGTGGAGAGCAGGTCCACCAAATATCGGAGTTCACGACCAAACCGTATTTCAAAACCACAAACAGGGTTTACTAGGAAGAAGTATGGAAGATGCCTGACGAAGACAGTCAGTTGTGTAAATACCATCTCCAGCAAACTCCAGACTGTCGAAAATTCGCCAAGATTTTCGTTGTAATATTTTAACTTTTGGAAATTTGCGTAGTATTGTGCTTCTGGTAAAATTTGATTTACGTACCAAACTTAACTTTTCTATCAGTGAAAGTAAGTATATCTTTACTTGAATGACACTTCATTGGCCCAGTTAGCCAGCCTTTTCAAGTTCATAATTTGCCTTGAAAAAGTATATGTAAACTTCGAGAAGCAACCTCACGAACATATGTCGTTTCTCCATCTAGCAGCTTACTCAGACATGGGCCGATATCGAACCTCCAACAATTGCTTGAGAATAAAATTGTTCCCTAAAGGAAGTATCAACTGAATGAAGGAAATACCATTGTTAACTGTTCATTGTTACATGGGAAATCAGAAATGTATATACAGTATATACATATATATTTGTCTATTTGACAAACCGGCAATTATCATATTTGCTTCTTTGACAAACTATGATTTGTCGAAAATATACACACATGAGCAGTCAACAATTGTTTCAACCATGCGATGCTACATTTAACACTAAGGAAATGCTAAGAAAGCTGAAAATGCTAAATTTGGTCTAAGGAATACATTAATAAGAATAACAGTGAAAACATGTTGCTGGGGTTGACTTAAACTAAAAATGTTATGGCTGGGTCTGTTACCCAGTCACTGAAAACTTTTGATTTTCACTTTATTCAAAAATGCATTCCTGTGGTTTTAGTTATTTCATTTAGTAGTATGCTCGTTTGTCTAAAAAGTGCTAATTTCATGCTGCCTTAGGCTCTACTACCATTGTTGATCGCTCTCCAAGCTCAACAATGCATTCCTTTTCACTTTTTGTAACGAAAGTTGCTGAAGTTACAAAGTCCCGTGATCTTCGTTGTCACCACTTTCTGAGGAAGAAGCGCAGCAACAGCTAAAACAAATTTAATAAAATCGACGGTTTCACAAATTCCGCAACATTAAGAATGGCCGAATAAATAAATCTGAATTAATTTACTTTAAACGATAAAGTTTGAACTACAACTGCCGTGTTTATTGTGACATCACTCCTGGTCTTTTTTTGAAGATATGAAAATTGGTTGGACTTAAACTTGAAACTAAACTCAGCGCAATGGCGTAGAAGACAAGACAATTTGACCATTAGAGTGTTTGCTGCAAAACGTAACCATTCTTGTTTTTATCTTGAAGAAGTTGCCTAGGGAGCAATTTTCCTATCGAGCAATTGTTACGGAGCAGTTTGTCCTGCGAGCAATTGGCGAGTAATTTTTCGGCGAATCTTTCTAACCTATAGGTTGAATTCTGCTTGTAGAAGTTAGAGGATGTACGTAAGTTATTTCAAATAAAAAGGGAAAAACACATTTTAGGATAAAATGCAGTTTTACTTCTCTACAAATTCAGCAGTACAAATCAGTCTCTCTTTGGATTGGATAACACATTTACCTCCAGCACTGTAAACCTCCCATCCTATCTCCATTCCTCACCCACTCCTTGTTAACTACACCGCCCTCAGAAAGTGCTTGATAATATGATGGACTGTACTGGGTGAACTAACCTATGGAAATGGAGACCAGAAAGTATAAATTTAAGGTGCACAGGACATAGTGCAGGTGTGAAAGCCCATTGAGAAGTTTTTTAGGTGATATTTACAAGGTATACTTCATAAATGTGTATAGGTGTTAGAGGTAAATATGTTATCCAAACCAAAACCAATTTGCTCCGATTTGTGCTTTCTGAAAGTTCCTGAACCAAACATTTAGTGCACAACTTGCTTTATGGGTGGCTGCGTCATCCTGCGTAAACCATTTTCTGGATAGTAACATCCAAAGTAAAACTGTTAGCAGCAATAAGCATTAATTTCTCCCGTAATAGTGCTTGAAATAAGCATTAATTTCTCCTGAAATGGTGCTTGAACTAAGAATTGTCCCGGTGAACCTTAACATAAATGGTACACAAATGATGCAGGAATGGTGCAGATTTTTAGCACAAAATGTTTTGTTTGATTTGTTGTAATAAATCAGCAACTCCTTTTATATTTTTTTTTTAGTGTACGTACCAGGCTGGTTGCCGGTTTAGAGGCAATGCTAAAGCTATTTCCCTTCATGTGGAATTGGTGAGTTGATTATTTGCGTTAATTTTTTTTAAATTAAACTCGAATATAATGCCGTTAACTACATTTTAGTGTTTTAGGCATCTCTTGGATTTTGCACACCTGCACCCCTTGGCTGCTTTAAACTGCAATATAAATGTGTAGAGATTTCATCCTTTTTTTTTCGAAACCAGCTCCAAGACAAATGTGAACTTTTTAATGTTAACTTGGGGAATTTTTAAAATGCACACTTTTTTTTGCACACTTTTTTTTGCACACTTTTTTTCACACTTTTTTTTTTAAATGCACACTCTACACTTTCTGCAAAGTTCATGTGGATCCCTCTTATTTAATCGTCTTCCACACTTCAAACCCGTACTACCTGGGCAAGAAGCGATCTTCAATCCTTTGTTCATTGTCGGAACGATCTGGTAGCGACTTCACAGTCGCGTCCCAAAACAAACTGTGAATAGTAGCGGGAGCGGGGCACCACCTAACGGTGGTCATGGGCCCCGGGGTGCGCCATTGTATGTACCGAGAGAGCATTTGAAATCTTGTTTGGGACGGGTAGCATTTTCCAAAATATGAAAAGCATTAATAAAATACAGGTAAGTATTTTAGGCTAAGTAAAAACTAATTTTGGGTAAAACTCCGTTTTTTTTCTACATTTGTCGTTTCCATCAGAGATGGTGCCACTGATTTTTTGGAATATTTTGCTAGATATTACTAATACTATTTTACAGAAACATAGACACATGCACAAAGTAAAAGGACAACATGAATCTGTGGAAATAATTGTCAGGACCTTGACCATGGGAAGGGGGGGGGGGAGGGGGCTGTCATTGACCTATAACGTCACCTATGATATCATCAAAGGTCACATGACCGGAAGTGACGTCATCGGGGGTTGCGCGAGTGGTGACGTCGTCAGAGGTCACGTGACCAGAAGTGACATCAACAGTGTCTGTGTGTGTGTATGTGTTGCTTAGTATAGTCTTTACTCCTACTTGTATCTCATTAACAACAATTTGTCTTATATTTACCTATCATAAACATTGAGTATGTTTCGTTGTAGCAACATGTGAAAGACTACGCATCTAAAATCGCTGAACTTAACACACCTAGAGGAATAGAAAACTGGATAAAAGCAAGGAGGAGGTAAATATTCTTATTAATGTGTTATTTTCCACTATCAAAAAACTTGATGCTTGTGTCGATACAGATAAACAACTTGGACCAACGGGAAAAATCTTTAGTTTCAAAACGAAGGAATTCAAAATCAAACACTTGCAAAAGATTGTTTGAATCACTCAAATTTACGATGCTTGCTTGCAACTTCTTCGGTGGTACATTGAACACACTTCAAGGTATGCTGAAAAATTAACCGGGGAAAATGAGAAGTGGTTGGATCACAGCCAAAGTTCGCATGTGACCAAAGAGCATCAATTAAAGAAAATTTTTTTAGTTTTATAGCTTCGTGAGTTAGATGAGTGATGACCTAACCATAGGATTTATTTTTTGTTTTTGTTAAAAGTCGAAAGCTCTCTGTACCTGCTGTATCGCTATCAGATGTATGTGGTAAACTATCATGGTAAACATTCCGATTTTACATCCGGGATGGGTAACATATTTGTCACTCACTTCATTGGTGGATGTTAACAGCTTCTCAACCTTGAGAAGCTGAGTGTGTATGTTGGCTGAATAGCGTTGGTAATAGCCTGGGTAGCAAGGAAATATAAAAACGTATAACAAAATTTTGGATCTATTGTGGATCATGAAAGTAACCTGTATGCTTACAAAAACCTTAGTTTCTTACTATGTGCAAATTATTAGCCTTCAATATGTGCTAAAATTGCTTATTTTGGCTACTTTATGCCTGAAATAAATTAAAAACCTTTAAATTCTATTTTAAATCTTATTAAGATTAGTTTAGTTAATCGCTCGTACTCTATTAATAATATGAGCATAGCCTCAATATGTTCATATCGCTTTGGGCACTAACGTGAGTAATACATAGTGCCGCTTGCGGTAATTTTTCTGGCTTGTCAGCATCGTATGTACGATGGAAAAATCTGCCGACTTCACGATCTTCTGGCTTCGGGAGCCGTTCAACACTGTACTTGCAAGAAGATACGTAAAGATCTTCATGCTGCCTATAGAAAATGCAGAAAGTGCAACCTTGTTGAAGAAAGATGTGAAATTTATGATCTCCACGAAGATTACACCATTGCAAAAATTGTATTGACTTGGAAACAATCTGGTCAACGTAAAACTCAGCGTGCACGTAAATCATCACCACAAAGTAGGTGAGGGATATGCTACCATATTGGCCTAACGTTTTTGAGAGGTCGTGTATAAAGATTATCAGAAGGGACGTTCTAAAGCAGTACTTTGTGGTACACTTAAAAGCTAACCGGCTTGTCCCAAAATAAAAACTCATTTATCTCCGATGTCTGTTGTTTAATTAAGATTTACACCAATTTAAAATTGAACCATGAAAATTTAGTTTGCTTGACAAGCAAAAGCTTTCGCAAAGTCCGTATAGGTAGCTTCAACTTGCTGTCGTCTACAGCTTGAACAACATACTCTCAGGAAGATTAGTTGGTATTCATTCACTTATGCCATTTTGATTTTTTTATCACCAGCTTTCCATTGTTTCAAACCATAAGGCCATACAGAGTTAATTGTTTGTTTTATATCCACGTGCGGGTACTTAAATTATCTACTAGCTTAAACCCCAAGTTATAGGCTTGTGTTTTCATAGGGTTGAGTTTGGTTGGCACCACAAGCGAACCTTCCCTGTCCCCTCTGCGATGCCCAAAAAAATTACGAAACGAGTTGGAAATGACAACAACGATTCACCAGACCCCTCCAGCGTGGTCGACCAACCAAGAAACAGCAAACAGTTCTGTACCAAACTCTACCTGAAAATTGGACTGCTGATGAACTAAAAACGAAGCTGGCCGCCACAGGAATCAAAGTCCCTGCAGGATTTCATAAGCAGCACATGTTTCAACTTTATCGAGAAAATTGAGGTTTTCCCACCGCAACTCCGGTAATCTCCCGATCAAACTCGCCAGTAACAGTACACGCAGACTGCGAGGTCAACAACCCCAACCTGGCAAACACGTTGGATCTGCGTGATATTTCCAACGCTCAAATCACGAAAGCAAGCAATCCAGGTATTAGGGAGGGTGACATGAATGCAGTTTTGGACTTCATGCGTCAAGATTACAACGATCTACACCAAAGATTTGACGCGCTTCAACAAGATAAGATTAATCCACAACTTCGACGTGATATAATTGAAGTTAAGGAAATTAACCTGGCGCTACTTATGTTTTCCTTCTAACCATGGAGTATTTCTTGAGGTTGTCCGTACAGTAGAAACATCTGACGGGATTGTCATCAATTTAAAAATCCATTAATTGTCGTTTGCAACGGCCACTTACGGTGGAAGAATTTGTTATGGGTTTTAGCTAAGGCTGTACCGAGCACATTTTTTCCTGCCGAGCCGATCCCGAGCCGAGCGCTCAAAAAATGCCTGGTACACCGAGCATTACCGAGCCGATCAGTGCTGCCGAGCAGAACCGAGCAGCTTTAGTAATCACAGGGGTGCTTCCGGGAGTACCAGCTTTTTTCACATTTTCTCACATTCCAACTTTTTCATTTTTTCTCTTTTCACTTTTCACAGACCCGTTTTTTATTTTTTTCACATTTTTCACATTCCTGCGTTTAATTTTTTTCACATACCTACTTTTCATTTTTGTATCACTATTTCTTCGTTTTCATATATCACACCAGTTTCAGAATTCTTAATACATTTGTTTCTTTTATAGTAACCATTGTAATTTCTTTATAATTTTATGCAAGAGAGCGTAAGCAAATTCAAAGCGACTATGGCAATAAACAATGCATCCCCCCCCCCTTGTTCTAACAGCAGACATGCGTACGTAATTCCGGGCTTACAATGAAGACAGATAATTTGATTGTTTTTTTTTACTTCGTTAGTGCGGCGCTTTGTCTTTTTTTCACAACAACGCTCGCATTTTTTTAAATTTTTTCCTTTTTTAGTCTTCTGTACAGCCGTACCGGCTGAGAAGACTATTGCAACGACTTTGTCCGTCCGTCCGTCCGTCGCTTTTTTCAACTTCGCAACGGTACCAGAAATTGACGACCACTATTTACAACGTTCCATTCAGTGTCAAAAGTTAGTTAAAGAACATGGTAAATTAAAACATCGTTGCCTCCTTATAGCTAATAGACTTCGTCGACGTAACTAAATTAAATAATAACGTTTCATCGTTGAATTGAAATCCTAAAGATTTGTGTTAACGCAGCCGTAAAAACAAAAACATTTTAGCTTCGTTTAAAAGTCTTGTCGCATTGTTGCGTGAATGAATAGGCTTACGATCGAACCAAATTCTCCATTAGGCCTATCTGCTACTTACGAAACTAAAACTGCCGTTAAAAATATTAGGACTAAAAAATGAAAATTAGTTCTAAAATCACGTTACCATGGCAATGTCAATAGTTTCTACGAGTCGCTGCTGCAGTGTTTCTCCTCTCCCTTCCCTACTACAACTGATCTATATTAGGCTGCGTTGCGCATTACGTTGTAACACTGTAACTGTGTGCGCGGAAGCATACCGTGTTGCAAATATGAAAAGGCTTACTGTATACAATCCAAATCTCCGGTAGTTGCTACTTACGAAAATTAAAGTTGTAAATTAGGCCTAAACGCTGACAATAATGCCTAAAACGTAAAATAATCTTAAAAGTTAACACATTTGTAACGGGTTATTCTGATGGTTACTGTTTTTAGATTATATAGTAGAGATAGCTGTTGTAGTGCATGATAGAGGTGTGCGCCTCAACATTCGAAGTGGAGGAACTGTACAGAAGACCAATGCGACTAGATAGTCGCTGTAGCCCCTTGTTTTACCACTGGCAACACACATTTTTCACATTTCACACCGGAAGCATCCCTGTAATCAGCACTCGCTAAATGCCAAGCAGGTTTCTAGATAGAACAACTCTTTACATGAAAACAGCTCGGTGTAGCAGCAACCAAGGGCTATTATTAGTTTCATATACTGTAATTAATGACATATCGCCATATCTGGTGTGGCCCAATTAAACCTGCATCAACAACCATTATTATAACAAAACGAGTAATTTTTATTATGAGTTAAAAAATTGACCATTCAAAACATTTAAATGAGTGCTGTTGACACTAAAATACTTAGGTTTCTTGATGAAGGCAAGTTTTTTAACTTTTTTAGGTTTCAGCATAAAAAAGAGTAGTTAGTCTGCACGAATTAGCCTACCTACAAATTTATTTCCTGTCTTGAATTGTGTTGTAGTCGTTCAACTTTCCAGCAGCAGGAACCATGCATAGACTGTAATCGTCGACTGGAATCCGCCAAAATGAAGCTTGCGTTCAAGGTGCATTGATCGCAGGATCGCGTACCAAGACTAGATGCGAGTCGTGCTGCTCGGCTCGGTTAAATGGATGTAAATGCTCGGTACACCGAGCAAGCCGATCATGCTCTGCTCGGCGAGAATCGGCTCGGCAGCTCGGTATCGGTACAGCCTTAGTTTTAGCATTTATAAATCGATTTTGTGCGACGTTTACCCAGAATGGCACAAAGAGATGGACATGTACCTTAGAGATGTGCTCCAAATGTTGCAGCAGTTTCGTGGAAATGGATTTTACCAGTACCACGCCTCCTTTTCTAGCAAAGCTGCAGCCATTCTTCGCCAAAGCAACGTAGTTGTGGACTGGAGCATTCGCGATAGTATTCTTTCAACACTATTTTTGCTGGTTAGAGAGTTTCGTCTTGCAGAGTGTGCAGCAGTATTGTCCACTACCACTACGTGTCCCCAGCAGCAGACATCTTCAGGCGGAGTGGCAGCTAATAACGGACAACAAGCAGTAGGATCCTCGCAAACGTTTTCGCACATTGCAACAAATCAGCCATTTAGCAACGATAGGCAAGGGAGGCCTCGTATTTTCCATAAGGATACAGAAATTTGCAACAACTACAACACAGAACGAGGTTGTACTCGACGCACGTGTGCCCTGCTCCATGCGTGCTCTAAATGGAAGACCTTGCACAGTGCTGTAGCCACTGTTTCTTCGGGACTGCTCGCCGCACGAAACTCGTTAGACCTTCAAACTTGCCGTGACTGCAACTTTGTCTGAACACAGTGACGAACCCAAGGTGCATCGAAGCACTTCGGGAGGAACGCTCTTTACACCCTAACCAGGCTGATTGTTTTCGTTTTGGTTTCGACACAGAAATTGAACAATTACCACCCGGGTCACTGGAATACAATAATTTATTGTCTGCCATGAGTGAACCTGATGTTGTCACTGCCCTCGTTGTAGACGAAGTTAAGAAGGGTTTTCTCTTAGGCCCTTTTGACAAGTCGCCGTTTGATACTCATAGAATTTACCCGATCGGTATCGCCACAGGAAAATATTCTTTCAAGAAACGATTGATCGTTGACTTGTCATCCCCACACAATGATCGTCATAATTCTAGGATTAATGATTTAATTGATAAATCTAAATTCTAGCTCTCTTAACACTAGAGTGGAGGATGCCATCAGAATTATTTCGCAGCTAGGTCAGGGAACTTTTCTTTGCAAAGCAGATATTACGGATGCTTTCAAACTGGTGCCAATTAGGCCAGATTTGTGGCATCTTCACGGAATCGAGTGGAAAGAAGAATATTTCTTTTTTACACGACTGGTGTTCGGGTCAAGGTCAAGCCCTACAATTTTTGACAGACGATTCAGCAATTTGTTGAATTGCAGACATAATTATGGTGTCGCTAACATCCTCCATTTATTAGAAGATTTTCTGACCTTGGACTTATCGGAGGAGGATGGCCTGCGGCAGTGCTAACCCACCTGTTTAAAAAGCTAAAGATCCCATCATTCCCAGGCAAGACCTTTGGGCCCCTTAAGAAACTTGAATTTCTTGGCATAATTTTAGATACGCAAAAAATGGAAGCACGCCTGCCGCCTGACAAGTTTCGAAAACACCGGCAATCGGTAGTCACAGTGGTATTTAAAAGGCATATTAACAAACACAACAAAAACAGACTTTACCACCTTCGAAGAACACAAAATAGTCCTACCCTTGAATTTTCGGTGATACTCCTTTGACCTTCATCAGAAGTCGTGCGAGAATATAAATTTAAAAGTCACACCACAGCATCGATTCTCTTTCCAATGTTTAAACTCCCGCTAGTCTTTTGTACCACTGATCTGTACGTCGCGTAGAATCTGGATATTCCATAGGCTATTCCGGATATTCCAGGCTATGGAATATCCAGATTACACGTGACGTACAGATCAGTGGTACAAAAGACTAGCGGGAGTTTAAACATTGGAAAGAGAATCGATACTGTGATGTGACTTTAAAATTTATTTTCTCGCACAACTTCTGATAAAGGTGAAAGGAGTATCACCGAAAATTCAAGGGTAGGACTATTTTGTGTTCTTCGAAGGTGGTAAAGTGTGTTTTTGTTGTGATTGTTAATATACCTGACAACTTACAGAGGATTAGCGAATTACTTGTGTCCTTCTACAGAAGCAAACGTTGCACGAAAAGAGAGCTGCTGTGTCTTTTAGGACACCTTAATTTTGCAACTAGAGTAATTCCTGCAGGGCACTCTTGTAGGTTATTTACTGAGCCTGGCAAAGAGCGTACATAAGCTGCACCATCACGTTTCCCTCAACGCTAATTGCAGGAGAGAGCTGCTGATGTGAGTACCTTCCTTACCGAGTGGAACGGTATTTCCATGTTTCAAGAACTTTCTTTTACGAGAGCTACCGATCTTCAATTTTTACAGATGCAGCATCCACGGTGGGTTTTGGTGGTTATTTTGCGGGTTGTTGGTTTGCCAAACGTTGGCCACAGGAGATCCTAAATCTACCTCAGAAAGAAATCTCCATAGCCCGACTCGAACTGTACCCTATTGTTGTTGCCTCATGTCTTTGGGGAGAGAAGTGGCCTAGAAGAAAATCCTTTTTATGTGCGACAATGAAGCAGCCGTTCACATCCTGAATAAGGGAAGATCACCAATCCCCTCTATCATGTTACTAATGCGGCGTCTCACATGGGATGCTCTTCATGGAAATTACACTGTTGCTGCCATGCACGTCCCAGGTGTTGAAAATAATGTTGCTGATTCGCTATCTCGGTGTCAGATGAACAGATTTCGGCGACTCGTCCGTCAAGCCAGCTCAATACCGGAGAACTGCCTCTACTTTTCCCAAGTAATCATGCGCTGATGGAAACTGTAAAGCAATTGTTTCAGGCATTACTAGCGGCAAGCATGCAACAGGCATATAGCACAGGTTTCAAAAGTTATGTTCATTTTCTTACGCTTTACGGACTGACCTGGTGCACCCCCCCCCCCCCCCCCTGCAAATGAACGTCTACTTATTTACTTTGTGGCTCACTGCTTCCGAACCTTTTCCCTTAAGCATGGCACTATCAAATTATACGTATGTGGAATTCTTTTCTCCTTCGTGCGGAATGGTTACAGCAATCCACTGTGTGCTGCTACAAGCTCTCCACTTCCGGAACTCCACAGTACTACGTGCAGTGAAACGTTTAGCAGTACCAAACCAGAAACCTCGGTTGCCTATTACCTTTGAACTGTTAGGTAGCATGATACAGGCACTGAGGAGAGGACTCTTCTCGCCTTTTGTAGATGTACTATTGGAGGCAGTTTGCACCGTGGCGTTCTTTGCTTTCCTTCGCTGCAGGGAGTTTACAGTAAAGACCAGTTTTAACCCCAATGCAGATCTGACTGTGTGTCGTGTCCAGGTCGATGTCGATGCAAAAAGAGCATCGATTACAGTATGCTCTTCAAAAACTGACCCTTTCCGCCAAGGAGTCACCATATACCTTTTTTGTACGGGCACAACTATCTGCCCAGTGCGAGCCTTATCTGTGTACCGTGCCTTGCAGACCAAGATGTGTGCAAAGAATGATTGTGCTTTTTTCATTCAAGGTGACGGTTCACCCCTCACACGAAAGTTTTTTATCGACAAGCTCAAAACACTTCTCACAAGAATTGGTTTGAATGAGACCCTTTACAATGGACACTCTTTTCGAATCGGTGCAGCTACCGCAGCAGCAGCAGCTCGTGTAGAAGACCATGTAATTCAGACTTTAGGACGTTGGTCCTCTAATTGTTACTGTCGTTATATATGTACCGATGTCGACACGCTTCAAGATCCACAACGACACATGTGTTCGACCAGGAAAACATCGCTGGACACCTGTCACCCCGCAGCACACTTTCGCCAGTTCAGTGTTTCATCACACTAGTTGGTGCTTTTCTTCTTTTTCACTACAGCGTGTTTCACCACACCAGTGGGTATTTTTATGCTTCGCTACAGTGCGTCGAGTTTCTGTCTGGGGTGTTCCGGCTTTAGCCCAGTCTTCATGCATCGGGCGTTATTTCGTGGTTTATTTCAGTGCTTCGCCTTTTCCGTGCAGTGCTTCTAATGTTTTGCACATAGCTTTCATGGTCTTTGCTATCAGTGCTTGGGCTCATATTTGCATTGTTGCGTGACCTAGTGCCAAATTTGTGCCCCAGCATACAGTGCCTGCATCGGTGAAAGCTCCATGTGCCAATAATCAGCTTCTTCTGGGGAGTTCCCATTTTAGTGCAGTGTTCAAGCCTCAGAGCAATCTTTATTTTTCCTGCTCTGCCAAAGTGCTTTTAATTTGAATTGGAGTGCAGTGATCTGTTGTGTGTTTTTGCACATGGCCTTATTGTGAAATCTTGCTGAACGTATTTTGCATTGTGCGTAGGCTAATACTAACTGGTACTCCATTGTAAGGCGAGGCCATTCCTCATTTTTCTTCTATCAGTGGTTTTTGCGATTCTTATCGATACCACATGAGACCATTTTGTTCAGCCCCGTCTTTGGCACCGGGACTTCCAGCGAGTCACGCTACTCCCACATACATCGAACGTGAGTTTACGTCACCTTTACTTTAATAATTTTCTCTTTGGGGGCCCTCAGCCTATTGGCTCTATTTGGGCTTCCTCGTCCTTCCCACGTGATGGATCAGGACTCTCTGGCCCCCAAACACACCTCCCCTATTTCGGGCCTAGCGCTTTTGTAGTTCGGGATAGCCACGCTACCTCTCTATAACTGAGCCCTAAGGGTCCGCATAGTTGGACGCTGTGTCTTGGTCAAGCCGATGGGACTGAGCCAGCCCCCAGTTTGTGCCGAATTGTATTTTTTATATTTTGGTTATTGAAGTTGTAGCCATTGACCTCTATTCGTGTTAATAAATCGGCGTTTTGCAATTCTATTGCTGTTTGTTGTTTGTGCTGCCAAGTAAAGTAGTTACTTGGCAATAACTAAAAAAATCATTGAATACTAGATGACATTAATAACATATTAACAAAATGTTATATATATTTTAGGCTGACTACATACTCTTTCAGCTTTGAGCTAGGTTCACGTCAAAGAAATGTGGTCAGTTAAATAAAATGCCTGGTTACCTGGTTCTTCAATTCTCTACCTCGCTCGTAAACCAAACAATATTTTACATGACCTAAGTATAATTATGTTGTCACTGTTTTATATTTGTAAATTGGGTGCATTCAGTAATGTACCGAACCGAAAAGCAGAGAAAAACACAACTTGCATTTTAAAATGTACACAGCCTCAACATCTTACCTCAAACTTCACACTTATACCACCATGAAGAACACAACAATTATTCAACTTGAATTTTTGGTAAAAATTCTTTAAAGAACACATTCACCTCTTCACTTGCCTCTTCACTGTTTGGTGTGAGGTGGTGCTTCTGATGAAGATGAACTGGTCCTTTAAAGAACAATTTTCACCAAACATTCAAGTTTACCAATTGTTGGGTTCTTCATGTTGGTGAAAGTGTAAAGTTGAGATGTTTGATAATTACCATTATAAACCGCAATTTGTCATGAGTTTTGATATTAATAGAACTACTGGTAGTGTAAATTACACCATGAAAGTGCTCTTAAATAGTTTATTAATTTTAGCATTTTTTTTCGTAAGGACTCTTTCATGTGTGCTATTTATCTACGAGTGCAGATTATAAGCGAACTAGTATGGTATGCAGTATGATAGACATTTTTAAGGAATTCAATGTAAGCATTGTCCATGTAACATTGTAATATTGTCAACGTGAGATGTGGCTCACCTCTCCATCCTCCTTTTTGCTGCTTTCGTGCACACCTCTGTATATTGTTGCTCTTGCGCATGCTTGAGGTTTGGTGCGGACCAGTCTGATGGGGCACGAGTAACGGAACGAAGCGAGCCACAAAATCTACTCATGCAATGCAAGTGTTTGTAAGTTTTGCTGGTTAAATCTGAATAAATCCTGTCTATTCTGCGCTATCTGGTAAAGGTTTTTGTGAAGAACACTGACTCCGAGAAACCCCATTATAAACACGGTCGCCGAATAATTGTGTAGAGAAAACTAGGATGGCTCATATCGATATGTGTATTTATTTTGCCGCCTGCCTTTTTTATTTTAAGGGATTACCCAACATTGAAAAATGTGTTAAGAAAGGAAGCAGAAAGACTTCGACTTGATTCAATAAGGAAGCGTGATAGAAAGAAACTTAGTGCTGCACCAGTTAACCGGGAAAATCAAGGTAATTTGTTGCCACTCCATGTTTGCAACATTGTGCAAAAGGGATGTTTTTAAACTCAGCGGCTTGCGAGTCGCTTGGCCGCGGGGAACGCTTTCCCATTGAAATAACAAATGGGGAGCGTTTTCGCTTGCAAGCGACTCGCAAGCCGCTGACTTTAAAAACATCCCCTAAGTTAAACATTGTAAGGCGCAGCCGATACTGATAGTGGCGTGTAAGATTAGCAACGATCTTCAGCAAAGTGTTAAGTTTGCCGTGTATAACTGCATGGAAGTGTCGGTATCGGCAAAGAAAGTATCACATCATTATCAGATCAGGTAGGATGGGTGAAAGTTGGTGTCTGTCGAACCTTAGTTTACAGGTACGTTCTTTTGGATGCCTTAAATTAATTAATTCCTTCTTTCGCTTTCAATGTAAACATGGTATAAAGTAAAACGTTTGCAACAAACCTATATATTATATTATATTATAAAAGAAAATAAGGGTGGGGTGGGGGGCGGGTGAGCAAATTAGAAGGCAAGGCACAAAAGCTTCGGGAAAATGGCAGCTAAGAAGGTAAAGTACAGTAGAGTAGGACAGAACTGCCCTCCAGAGCGCTGCCTGTTTTCAATGCAGGTCATGTTCCAGGGTGAATGTATTGCCATCCCAGCAAGCGATATGGGCATGGTTATCGCCATGGTTAATACTTAACCAATTTCTTCTGATTATCCTTAAGTTCTGTGCAGGTTGCGATGCCATACATTTCATACTCCCAGCTTTTCAAAATTTGCAATTTTTTTGATGGTGTTGTCATCCATGAAATGATCTGTCGTTAACCTTGGAAAGACCATTCTGTGGTGGTCGTGGGTAAGCCGGCTCCGTAAATTTGTTGGAGTGCAACCGCCTGTCATCCACGCTGAATACCATACCATATCGTGGGTCCATCCTGCTTTTTTCCCATCAGGTTGGTCGTGCCTTTGCTCTCACTAGGTAAAATGCCTAATTCCCAAACTTTCAAATCTACCTTTACAAATATGGAAGTGTGCTCCTGCTGCCCTGTATAAGACACCGGAAGACGAACACACAGCATAGACAAAGTAAGACTCCTGTAATTTTCGTATGAATCCATGCGGTGTGTTTAGAACAAACCGGGGAGAAATAAAGAAAATCTAACTAATATGGTGCAAGTCCAACCGGGAACTGCAACAACACGAATGTTCCACTTCATAGGAGTCTGGCAGTAGCACCTTACAATGTCATTATTCTTCAGAATTTGATTGTTGTACCCAGTTAGCAACTTTTGCGGCTCAATGACCCAAATTTAAACAGCAGCGTTAATATGCCTACACCCATTTCCGATGCTAATAGTGCGCCTTCGTAGGACCCCATTTTGGCTTCTCTGGACGGATCCTTCTCTTATCTTTTTGTACGGATCTTGTTAGTTACTAGGGATCAACCGGATACCGTTTTACTGGATCTGAATCGGTTCCGGATAATTTGATCCTAGTGCTGGATCGGTTCCGTTTCTAGGTTCCGGATGCGGGACGGTACCGGCTACCGGGTAATTCACAAAAAACCAAAATAAAGTTTGTTTTTTGTCCCTTATAAGTTGCAGCTATGGTGTTAATTTTCGCTGTTTCACATTACTTTCTTACATTTAACACTTAAAAGTCTTACACTATTAAGAGTACCAGTATAGTATAATTGCATGTATGCTACAGCACTGTTTTTGCAATGCTGCTAAATTCTGCAAATATTTTTTGGAAACAGTCAAACAAACCACTCATTAGGTTAATCAATCAGAACATATTTTTCTAGTTTAAGGATTTCTCATTGATTAGCCTGCTGCTTCATTTTGAAAAATAATTTGCAAAATTTTGCAGTATTTGTGAAGCCAGTATGTGGGCTATGCATTTATTTTAGATTAAAATTATTGAATTTTGGTTGCATTAAAAATAATTCAAAATCACAACAGGTCTTTTATAAGGTTGTGCCGGTGCAACTTTTCCCAATCTCAGTTCGATACTGGTACCCATTTACCCAATTCCGATCCTAATACCAGTACTTTTGATTATATGCAGATACGGTGCCGATGCCGAAGTCAAACGATAACTTGCTAAAAATACAGAACGTGTTGATACATTAATAATTTAATGGTGTAACAAACATAACACTTTTACAAAGGAATTATTCTTTGAACACTTTATTGCTCAATGAGATCATGTAAACATTTTTGTGTTGGCTGAAAACATTTTATACTTATAGGCTAGGCTTAATCCTTTTAATGACTTAGTTACAGGTTAATTTTTAGTAGCGTTGGGCACACATGGAAAATCTTCCGTAACCTGGTAACGTGGTTACCGGGACGGTTGAGGGACCAGAGGGACGGTCAAGGGAGAAAATTGACGTTAAAATGGTAACTACTGCATGAAGCTGGGACGCTTTGGGCAAGTAACCGGGACACTTCAGGTTGATTACCGGGACGCCATGGAACATTTTCCATACACGGCGTTGGGAACAATATGCCATTACTTACGTACGGAGGAAAATACGCAAAATTCCAGACAGGCAAGAATGATATAACAATTCTTGGCGAATTTTCGATAGTCAATTTGCTGTTGATGGAGAAACCTAGCCAACTATCATCTTCAGGCATGTAATAAAACTAGGTGGTAGTGTTTGGAGTTTTATTACGTGCCTGAAGATGATAGTCGGCTAGGTTTCTCCATCAACAGCAAATTGACTATCGAAAATTCGCCAAGAATTGTTACATCATTCTTGCCTGTCTGGAATTTTGCGTATTTTCCTCCGTACGTAAGTAATGTCGTCTGCTACGTTCCAGAGTATGAATCTAGACGTTTTTAAAAACAATGTGCCATATTATTAATGTACGAAAATGCTGATTCTAGAAAAAAAAAAGCCGATTCCGGTACTTTTTCCGGTACTTGTTAACCCGGTGCCGGTCCGATACCGGTACCTGCAGCAGGTCCCGGTGCCAGTATTGGTATCTGCACAGCCTTAGTCTTTTATTTAATTTAAAACTACAATCTTCTTCCATCATCGCACAATTTCATACATAAGACACTCACAGTGTCTTGCTAATTTTCGACAGCAATCGCTACGCCAGTACTGGCGTAGCGATTTGTCCTTCACAGTGGAGGAAGAAGTTGACGGTGAGCTCCCCTTTCTTGACATTCTGGTGAAGAGAGTTGAAGGGACTAAGAGAGTAGAGTATCAGCCATGCAAGAAACCGATGGCTACGAAGTGGGGAATACCATACAACTCAGGCCACCCAAGTGAACAACTGAACGCAATTGCACAGAACGAATTTGTGCGGCTAAGCCGTAACTCGACGAGTTGGAAGTAGCAGGTCCACACTTACATGAGGCAAAAAGCAAGTTTCTACAACTGTGCTACCCAGCCAGACTGCTGAATAGAATGAAGAAAAAGGTTGTTTTTATTGTTGCGACGGAGAGGAAGAATGCCGATAGAGTACGCATGAGGGAGAGTGTTTCAAAGGTAGATTGTCTGATTGTAAACCTATAACCTTACCTGGAGGGTGTGAGTGGTCCGATTCGTGAAATCTTGTGTCGTAGTGGCTTTAAAACCGCCCTGCGGAATGTAAAAGGACTAAGAAAACGTTTCGGAAAGAAAGTGCTTCCAGTTTCTGTTGAAGTTGAACGGGTGACTCAGAAGACAAAGAATGACGCTGTGATGAGAAATGTGACTGATACGAAGGAAGGTGTGTACAGAGTACCGTGTAAGGGATGCAGTGCAGTGTATGTCGGAGAGACGAGGAAAGGCGTGAGAACAAGACTGGGACAGCATATGGACAATGTCAGGAGAGGAGTGCAGGATAATGGCATTGCGCTCCGCTGTGTTGCCACTGAGCACGAGATTGACTGGGAGAACGCCACGACGCTCATCCGCTAAAACTCTGCACGCGACAGTCATCTAAGGTGGAATCCATTGCTATACAACACCATGAGCAGAATGGATTCCAACTTATGAATATTCAGGGCCCTTCTTACCCAAATAAGAGACACCTTCTTACCCAAATAAGAGAGGGACTTGAGTGAGCAGTTAGCGCGGTGTTGGAGAGCTAGTAGCAGTTACCGATGTATGTGCCTCTCCTCACTCTCTCCAGTTCTTCAGTCTTACTACTGCTTTAATGTAACCGTGCTTTGAATAAAGCTAAGCCATGATTGGTACCCAGTACACTTCAACAGTGTATAAACCTGTTTCAAGAGTATGTCAAATAGATTGTTTGTTCTTTTCTGTGCTAAGTCGAGTTTCTTTTTTTTTTACAGATTTGCCTCTATCGCAGTTGGGTTCTACATCTCTAGTGGAACCAAAGCAAACTCAGTCAATGGTAAGCATGGCATACGTATAAGCAGTCAGTCCGGTCTAATGTGAACAGCGTCCTGCCTAAAGGTGCGCCAAAGTGCTAACATGCTCGTTTGACCTGCTGTGGGACTTAGCCATTTTTTCGAAGTGGTGTCGCGAGGCCGATGTCGATGTTAGTAAAACGTTGGCCGATATCCATTTCCAATTCCTAGCCATCCGTTAAAGAGAAGAAGGTGAAACTAAGTTAAATTCTGCATGGGATCGAAAATAACCATAAGGATTTCACAAAGAATTTTCTGTAGATCTAACATTTTTTTTATCCAGAAATTGACTATTCGTCTGCCTGTTGCGAAATAATGTAGTAAAATTGTGGGTTTTCGATGTTTTAAGATCTACCACCTAAGACCAATGTCGATGCTCAGATGGCTGATGGAGTAAAAAAAAAGCCAATTTCCAATATCCGGTGACAACATCGGTGCGTCAATAGTCTTGCCCGTACCGTGTTCTGAGGTTTCCCAGTTCGGATCCATGAACCTTATTACATTTCTTTATGCTTAAAAGTAATTATTCTGTGGGAGTAGTATTTTGCTAATGACCGAAGTCCACTTTAAAATCAATATACTCTGCATTTATTATTTGAATGATGTTCAGTTTTGTATAGAGTGCATTTTTTTTCATAACTGGAGGTTTACATTTGTAACACTTTTTATTGTTTCGCTTAACAGAAAGATGAATTGGAGCAACCATGGGTGAACAAAGACATTGCTTGGGCAATTCGTCAGAAATATGTAATGTTGGAAAAGGCGAAGAAGTTAAACACTGAATGTTTGTGGTTTGATTACCATGAACAATGTGTGGTGGTCAGCATAATGCAGGCAGAAGCCAAACAAGCGATTGAAGCAAAGAAGTTAAAGGCTAAGGTTTGTTCCTTGATAAGTTTATCTGTCCATCAGTTAAATCTAACGCGGATTTAGCTGAAGTTATTTGTGACTTGCGAATTAGAATTCTTCGAGCGCAATTTTCTTGTGTGCATCTGAATAATTAGACTCCCATCCCTCTCTGCTTTGACACTTGACAGTAGTCAATTATTTTATGGCCCTATCGTGAGCTTCTTTTTTCTTCTCTTTAGAATGAAAAGGAAAAACATATATGCGACACCTGTGACACCGGGTACTTCTTCAACAAAGAACTCTATGATGAGCATTGTAGTTATCATGTCAAGGTAAGTGCGGCTTTAGAAGTACTAAGCGCATCAAATTCACAAGGTTGCTCCGATACGTTATCGGAAGTGATTGGTATCAGGTAGCGGTATCGATACAACCCCAATCATCCCTCACATTCGTTTGGCTCCTATAAAATTGCATCTCAGGCCTTCGAAAATGCCTGGTGGTCACGGACAACGAAAGACTTGTAAGACTCCCTGCAATAGGCATCCCAAGTGTCGTAAGCATCGTACATGTCGTTTTAAAACAAACCCCTGCAAGTTTATTTGGCTCATTCAGATTTCGACGTTAATTCCATTTTCCACACTTGGTGGAAATTGGACCACAAAACGCTTCCGATGCGAGAAAAGTCAAAAACATCTGCTTCGTGTGACTCTAGTGTTAGAACACCCGTTTCCACTAGTTCCCAAGTTGCTCCCTGCAACATTTCGACTAACAATTCCGAACCAAGCTAAAACATTGTGGCCCAAATGACACCAACCGTGTTTCCTTAGAATGCGAATACCCCCCCCCCCATCCTTTCAGTGTCCGTTAATGTTGTGAGATGGAGCACAACTGCGTCACGTTGAGGCTTCATAGAACAAAAGGTTGTGTACGTAAGCAAGTGCACATTGTTACTTCGTGTTGTGTTGTAGTAGGCATGGGTCGGTTTCATTTTTTACTTTGGTTCCGGTTTTGGTTTTACATACACACAAAATCGCGGTTTCGGATTTTGCAGGGGTGTGTGATACCAGGTTTTTCAATTCGATACCGATACCAATACTTTATTAATCTGAGTATCGGTATCGCTATACTTTTTCGATACCGATACTTTTTTCGATACTGATACCTTTTTAAAGAAAGCAGTAGGAATAAACAAATTCAAATGAGTTAATCTGTACTTCCTTTATTCCTTCATTACAATTACCGTTCACAGAAATATTCAGATGACAACAATGTTCAGCTGAACTTCTTTGTTGCGTTAGAAAATGAACCTTAAAAGTTGTATAAAGGCGTAATAGTATTATTGAAAAAAATTATTAATTTTAATTAGAGTATCATAAAGACAACTCGGACTAGGCCACATGGAATTTACTTACTTTTTTATGTATTTGACATTACAAATAAAGCAATACAGAAAAAAATTATATATTATAACTATGTAATTATGAAACAAAGCATCGTTTTTTTACTTTAATAGGCGTTCTGGATTTCTTCACTAACAGTATATTTGATAAAATCATATTAAATTTATGTATGAAAATAATATGAATTTAATATTTGTAATTTAATGACACAAACATAGCCAGTTTAATAAAAAAAATTTAATTTGAGTTTAAAACAAGATAGTTACAAAGGATTGTTGCTGTCAGGATCTATGCCTAATGCTTAGTGAAGCTAACATGCCGGAAGATCTTTGCTTTCTGGAATTTCTTTATTTTTTATTTATGTATACAAATATAAATAAAATATTTTTAAATTTATAATTTATTAATACAAAAGATTCAGTTTACGCAGTGACACGGGACACGATTCAAGTGAGGTGACTTCTTTTAATGCAATAAAAACAACAATACATAAAAACTTTGGGAACTATGGGGGCGCCTCTGAGAGACCGCCTAGGTTAACAGCACGCCTCCGATGGACCGCAGGGTGCAATGAAGAACAGTTGTTCTGTACGGCACCCGCAGCCGGTGTGGCCCATCTGAGTGTGTGTTTTGGGGCCGGCGGAGTCCAGTTCCTGCTGCGGCAGGAATGGACAAAGGACCCACCTAGGAGCCTGGCTCATCGACACACCAAACAAAGCCAGTGCAAAGACAAGTAAGCAAAGGAAAGCAAAGGGGTCGAGGTGGGCGGGACAAACAAGCTGACCTGCGAGTAGCTTTGGTGGTGGCCGCGACACTGGCGCATGTGCAGCATGCACCGATTGCCCCCCCCCCCCCCCCACCACACTGAGATGAGATCGTGTCCCGCAGCACTGCCCAAACCAAGCCAATACGAGTATTAGCCTACCATTTACGCAGTGACACGGAACACGATTCAAGTGAGGTGACTTCTTTTAATGCAATAAAAACAACAATACATAAAAACTTTGGGAACTATGGGGGCGCCTCTGAGAGACCGCCTAGGTTAACAGCACGCCTCCGATGGACACCCGAGCTGGACCGCAGGGTGCAATGAAGAACAGTTGTTCTGTACGGCACCCGCAGCCGGTGTGGCTCATCTGAGTGTGTGTTTTGGGGGCCGGCGGAGTCCAGTTCCTGCTGCGGCAGGAATGGACAAAGGACCCAAAATAAGGTGAAACCGAGGGCCCCCAAAAAAGAGTAAGATATTATTTCCCTTTTTGGAGGGTAAGGTAAGGTGCCACTACCTCAGGCTAACTTAATGAGCTAGGCCTGGTGAAACCATACAAGGGCACTCACACACTGATATGTCGGCACTGGAGCGACAGTAAAAATAGTAACCAGTACAATGAAACTTGGCCACATGGAAGCATTGCTAAGTGCTACGCTTATTTACGTCACGATGAAGGATTACTAGTAGGCAAGTAATAACATTATTATCCTAAGTGTTCCCACGGCGCACACACAAGCACAAGCCTGAAAGGCCATACAAAACACGAGCAGCACCAAAAGGACGTACCTGACGAAGCACTGAAAGTAGGCTAGCAACATTATTTAATTTATTCTGCTTAATAAACTAATGGCACACACAAGCACGAGCCTAAACGGCCCCACACGCAAGTAGCACCGAAACACACGTCAAGTGAATATGTCAGCAGAATGAAGGTATGATGATCACTCAATGAAAGGTAGGTGTACAACACGGCCAAAATATAAATGCTGAGCCGCAAAAAATGGGGAACTTTCCCCACTGCTATACTGGAGGCAGGCACATCTGAAGTTGGGCCCGGCGGAGTAACTGCATGTCCGAGCGAATGTAGCGTGTGTAGCACATCGATGACCACCGACCCCAGAGTCTGAATCAGACGGTCTTCCACCTTGCCAGCGGCAGCCGAAGTCGCCGCCCCAATGCGGAAGGAGTGGCCTGAGTACTTGCCTTCGTCCAAACCCAACCTAGCTAAGGCTCGCCGGACATTATTTATAAAGCAAGTTCGGGAAAGTGGAAAGTAGCCTACCGCTTTCGTCGATGAAAAGAGGGTCCGTGTCGCGCGCCTGCTGACCGCTGCGATGCAGCAGGTAGGTTGACAGGGCATGCACTGGGCAAGTAGGTAATACCGTACAGAAGAGATAGATGTCCACCCCCTGGCGAAATGGATCTGTCTTAGAAGCCTGCAGGGTTAGCACAGCGGTTTTGTTCCCCACAAACTTTACACACGCGACAGTGAGGTGACAAGAGGGGTCGAACGGGGCATTCACAGTAAATTCCCCACAACGGAGGAAGGCGAAAAAGGCTGTAGCACACGCCGCTTCCATCATCAAGTTTGTGAATGGAGTGAAGAAGCCTCGTCGAAAAAGTACCACCAGGTCGTGCAGCAGTCCGAAAGTGATGGGAAGACGCAGGTGAGTCGATGAAGCAGCACATCGCTTCACTTCACGAAGCACAGTGGCCAGCCCAGGATGCATGGAACCCGTTCTATCGCACAGAGGGTTCGGGAGACCACGTTTGATAAACGCGAACCTGACGCCACAAAGATAAAGCTTAACAGTACTGTACTGCAAGCGGAGCGTACGGAAACAGTGCGCGACGAAATAAACCAACAGACGCTCTGACACATGAGGAAAGTCTTGGTTACTCAAAAGGCTGTAATTGGTGAGGAAGGCGACGTAGTGCCGAAAACCAGTTCCATACGCTTGCCGAGTCCTCTTTCCCAGAGCATTGGCGAACAGGTAATTCACTGTGGTGGTCAACGCATGACCACATCCGAAAATGCTGGGCAACGTGCCGGGAGAAGACAAGCTTGGGGAGCCAGCTGCCGGAACTTGTCCATCTGCAATCGAGACAAAGAATCAGCGATTAGATTATTGGTTCCGGGTACATGGGCGGCAGCAATGGTGAAGTTGCCATAAAGCGTACACAAAGTCAGTCGTCTCATTAAGCACATGATCGCAGGGATTGGGGAACGTCCTTTGTTAATAATAAAAACCGTAGCAGCGTTGTCGCACAGGAAGAGAATCTTTTTTCTACCCCAGCTAGAGCCCCACAGCATGGCTGGGGTACAGTTCCAGGAGAGCCATCGACCAGTCCTTGGTGGCATGGGGAAGAAGTTCCTGTGGCCACCGGCTGGCGAACCACTGTCCTGCGAAGTAACCACCAAAGCCTACCAAGGAGGATGCGTCGGTGAAAATTTCGAAGTCTGGGGCTCTTGAGAATTCGTTATCCTGGAAAAGTGAGACTCCGTTCCAGTTACATAAGAAGGTGCCCCAGGCTTGCAAGTCTCGCCTACAATCCGCAGTAAGGGTGACTCGGTGGTGCAAGCATTTCGCACTCCTCGCCAAGGAGAGCAGATGACTGACGAACGAACGGCCTGCAGGAATGACGCGGGAGGCTAAGTTAAGATGGCCCAACAGACTCAGAAGTTCCCTCTTTGTACATTTCTTCCTTCGATGGAAGGAAAGCAGCAGAGCACCAATCCTAGTCGTTTTATCCTGCGGCAAGCGCGCCTCCATCTTCAGGCAATCCAGAGTTATCCCAAGGAATTCCAAAACAGCAGTTGGGCCGATTGTCTTGTGAGGCGCAAGGGGGACTCTGAGCTTCTTAAACACAAAGGTGATCACTGCCATTGTACGGTGAGCCCTACAGTCATCACTGTCAATAGCAAGAAAGTCATCGAGAAGATGGAGTAAATTTTCAATGCCGTAGTTCCGCGTCAACACCCAACACAAGGCAGATGCGAGCTTGTCAAAAATCTTCGAGCTTGACCTACAACCAAAAACAAGTCGGACATAAAAATAATAAAGTCCTTTCCAGCGAATGCCATGCAGATGCCATAGGTCTGGCCGAATAGGAATAAGTTTGAATGCATCTGTAATGTCGGTTTTACAAAGTTTGGCTTGCGTGCCAATCAGTGCAATGATACGAATGGCATCATCGACACGGGTATAGGAAAGTGAAAATTTCGATTTGTCAATTAAGTCATTAATGCTACAATTGTCTGGATCGCCGTGACGATAAATCTACGATGAGTCTCTTTTTATTAGAGAATTTGCCAGTAGCGATCCCAACTGGGTTGACCCGGGCTGACTTGAAGGGAGGACTCTCGAAGGGACCCAGGAGGTAGCCTTTCTGAAGCTCGTCTCGGATAAGATCGTCGACCACTTCTGGTTCACGCCTAGCGGAGAGGAGATTACCACACTCGAAGCCCTGCGTAGGAATGTTCTCTACACCAGTATGGAAGCCAAACGACAAGCCATTGATGAGCTCCCGAACTGCAAGACAATCGGGATAAGCCAGGAGTTCCTCTTCAAGTGCCACAACGTCGATTGGAGTCGATGCTTTGCATTCGTCTAACTGCAGTCAAGACTGCTGAGTTGAATCCTTTTTGTGCGCATTAGCAGATTTGCACAACGAAGCCCCATGCGAGCCCCGGCAGGACAGACAGACATGAGCGAAACCACACCTACGGCGCATACAGCCCCTCTCCTGGTTAAAGTTATTGCATATCTCCATACCCTTAAAGTAGAGGCGGGGGCGTCCCAGGCTATCTGAGCTGCTAGCTACGTCTGGGCTACCGAAATTATGGCTTGCTTGCTTATTCTGGCGTTGGATACGGCTGTTGTAATCACTTCCCAGATTCTGCTGGGCCACAGGGCACAGCGAGGTAGCGTGAGTCGAATTGTTGCAGATGGAACAAGCCAGCACTTTTTGTCCAGTAAACACAGCATTATAGAGACCATTATCGATAATGCTCCAATCCACGATGAGGCGAGAACTCTGTAAGATAGCCGCTGCTTTTGCAGAAAATCTGAGGCGGTACTGGTAAAAGGACGTTCCCCCAAAAGTCCCGGCCATTTCCAAGATTTTTTGCAAATATAAATCCATTTCCTTATGGTGGTGAGGAAATTCATCGCATAAAACTGACTTGAAACGGCAGAAGGCCAGTACAAATTCCTCCACCGTTAGTGGACGCTGCAGACGGGGATCATTTGCTTTAAGGTTAATAACTACCCCATCGGACGTTTGCAACGATCTAGCAGAATTCGTGAAATGTGCGTTATGCGGCAACAACAACAAAGCAAGGTTGACATCCTTACCTTCAATAATGTCTTTCTTAAGCTGCGCCGTTGTCGTTACAGCGTGCGCCACAGAATGTGCTGCAATTCCCGACCCAAAACCGGCTGCGGCGGTTCGAGCACCATGGAAAAAATCAGCGTTTTCGGAGTTGGGATGCCGCAAACCGAAAGCGAAACTCTTCGGCAGCTGATGATGCTGAGCGGAAACGGAAGCAAGAGTGACAGCTTCCTCAAGTGGCGAAGTTCGCGCATGCGCGCCGCGAGAGAGGATGGAGCTTCCGGTCGCAACGTTGAAGGCATGGTCGTTGCTTGCTGCAGATTGCGAAGTATCGAGAACAGAAATGGACCCAGCCTGCTGCACGAGAGTAAATTTATTTACAAGGGCTTCGTGTTCTCGTCGAAGATCGGCTAGCGCAGCAGCATAGTTTTCATTTCCTCCATCGCAGCGTGCGGGAACGGTAGGTTGAGGAGAGCTGACAGTGGCGGCCATATTGTTTTGGTCGCGGGCAGCTCGACAGACGACTTCACTCTGCTCCATGGGGGGTCGTGGAAGGTCATCAGCCGAGCGGGGATTGTTTACATTTTCACGAAACAAAAGCAAAAGTTGTTGACGCTTGAAAGATGCCGGTGCGTGGACGCCCCGATCTTTTAGCTTACCCCGAATGTCTGCCGCTGTCCAATTATCGGGATTTTCAGGATCGAGATTAGTTCTTGAAGCACGAATCGCTGGCCTACCTCTGCGAGCAGGCTGCGACTGCGAAGCTGACTGTTGCGACTGCTTGGCGCTCGATCGACGATTCATTGCACAAATAAATAAAGGACCTCCGTTAAAAGTCACCAGTTCTTACGCCAACGACGATGCCATAGATGTCACAGTTGGAAAACGCCGATCTCCGCGTCGGTCACACAAAGGGTCATAAAACACGTGCCGAGAGGGCAAGAGGTCGTGAAGGTCAAGTAACGAAAAGTCAAGTTGCAAGGAGTTGTGATCGCTAAAGGGAGTCACTTTTTTCACCCAGTCCGAAGAAAAAACACTAACTGGAAGCACTTAATGAACGAATAAAACTGACCCAAGAGTTTTTCCGGCGCTGATGCCAAAATCCGAGCAAAACAAACAAGCTGACCTGCGAGTAGCTTTGGTGGTGGCCGCGACACTGGCGCATGTGCAGCATGCACCGATTGCCCCCCTCCCCCCCCACCACACTGAGATGAGATCGTGTCCCGCAGCACTGCCCAAACCAAGCCAATACGAGTATTAGCCTACCATTTATTTTTAAAATTTTTAAGTAAGTTTAAAACAAAATTAGTTACTTTTATTTTTACGAAAAAGTACCCATCATGCATTGTACTGCAATTTCAAGATGGATGCACATGATTCAGTAGTAGCGACTATTTGATGTCCGGTCAACATGGTGTCGCTCGGTTCTGATTGGCGTTTTAAACGGAGTCTTAGTTTCAGTTTCGGATTCTGGACCTGTGCATAAGACGCAAGTATTGTGAAACGAGGAAATGGTTTTAATTTGTTCTTTGTTTCACAATTGCTTGTGTCATACTATTTCAGATTACACTAATTCTTGATGTAGATATAATAGGACTGTAATTCCGGCCAACCAATTAGAAACAAGCTAGACGATGTCGACCGGGCATCAAATAGTTGCACGTGATTCAGTTGCAAAACGCTACTCAACAAGAGACCAGCAACGTTATAATAATAAAATCTTGGCTTCCATAAACAGTCTTCAATCAATTGTAACATATTCTGTTCCAGTAATCATCATTCTTCTTCGGATTTTATGATTTATTTGGTGCAGATTACTCTCACAAAGAGTCAATAGGTAGGTGGCCCATTAAAAACGAGTGAAGCTGCTGCTTTTGTTAGGCTACTGAACGTTAGGCCTATCGGTCGCAGATCTACAACGATGCACACTCGTTAAATTAATTTTCTGTTCCAAAACCTCTTCGGTACTCTCTTAATACTGCAGTATTTTTTAAACCAACGATACCTTCGATACTACCGAAAATTCAATACCAAGTTTTGAATTTCGATACCACTACCGATACCAATAAAGTATCGGTATCAGTATCGAAATTCGATAGTATCACAAACCCCTGCGAATTTGCCACTCGCCGAATTTTTCTAGCTTTTTTGTAACTGTGATATTACTAGCCTCCAACTCGCTCCTTCAGCAGCGTTATTGACATTGGCCCTGGCTGTGCTACCATTTTCCTCTTATTTTCTTTTTTTTATGACTAGGAGCTTTGCTCGTAGAAAATGATTCACAGAAAATGATAATTATTTAAACTTTTAAAAAACAACAAATCAATCTTTGATTTTTCTAACACTGTATAAAAAACCAATACAAATTTGAATTGGTTTCGGTTTCCGACCCATCCCTATGTTGTAGTAAACAAGATGAACAGTGATGACTGTCAAGCAGTTATATCGTCGTTCGTAAAAGAAATGTTATAATCATGACGCAATGTTTTTTACGTGACGGCATGAGAGATGGGTCATATGGCATATGAAATGATTTTTTAAAAAAATGGCAAAGTTAGTCAGAAGTTTACAAGATGCTACTATTAAACGACCTTCGACAAAGTGTAAAGCATGGCAAATTGGCCAATTTCCGAGAAAACCATTCAAGCAAAGTTCTTATAAAAGCTCGAAAGTGAAACTAGGCTTAATTCACTCAGATGTTTGTGATCATGTGGCAATACCTACATTACTCGGGGAAAGATGTTAGTGCAGTTTCTTAGGTGACCATGCCAGACAGGCATCAATAATTTTTTTAAAGAAGAAAGGTGAAGTGTTTTGAAAATTCAAATCTTGTAAGATTGAAGTTGAGGAGCAAGCAGGATGCATGATTCAAGCGCTTCGGACAGACAATGGAGGGGAATTTTAATGCAAGGCATTTGATGATTTTTTGGCCGAAAATTGAATCGACCATCACCATACCCACCCCTACACGCCGCCAGAAAACGGGGCAGCAGAACGACTAAATCGTATTAGTAGAGGGTGGGTGACCCAAAGTATTTTGGAATGATGTTACTGGAACGGCAATTTTCTCAGCATTGCAGTTGTGGGCTGTGAGCTGGAAAGGAAGAGGCAATGATGTTTCCAACTTAGGAATATAGGCAGCAAAGCATGACGAGCCATGTATGAAAAAGTTGGATACCAAAGCTAGAATTAGTTACTTGGTAGGGTAGGACTTGGGAAGAATTGACTATAGGCTATGGGTCTGGAGTTAACGAAAAGTAGTTGCCAGTCCTTTTGTGAATTTTGAAAAACATATGCAATATCACATAAACACCGGAAGGGATGTAGATGCTATGGAGTATGTTGCACAAGAGCAAAGGTAGTCTGGGATTTCTGATGTCGAACTAGATTCTGGACCTACTTAATAATTACAATAAATTTACCACACCCTTATTGGGGAGTGGATGGACACAGTAGGGCTGTGGGCCACTAATAAGGGGCAAAGTATGCTTCAAGAAATTAGCAAGAGGTTCGGTATCCAACAAAATGACAGAAGACATTGACAGAGCATTCATTAACAGTCTCAACATCAAGGGAATTCCGCGCCCTAACTACACGCACGGAGAAAAAAAAACCGATGACAGTCTAGCCCAGCCCCAGAGACAGCAAGATTAAAAGAATGTTCACGCGTCTGGCGAATCAACGGGGGCAAGTCGAAAAATGGTAGATCAACCGCGATTAAATGATTAACAATTTTGTTCGTAAGGATCAAGTCGAATTTAATCCTGCGTAACTCGAGAAGTTCGAGGCCCAGTTGTTCCAAGCGCACAAAGTAAGAGACTTCCCTAAGGCCGGGAAGACTTAGTAAAACGCCTCTGTACCTTTTCGATCATGTCAGTATCACGCACCAGGGAAGGAGACCAGACAGGGGTTGCGTATTCAAGAAAGGGGCGAACATAGATGATAAAGGCCATGGCCAAAATCCCAATATTACGGGACAGATTAAGCCTTTTAACAGTTGCAGATCTGCGATAAGCTGCAGCGCAGATTGAGTTGCAGCGCGTTTACGGTTACCTGTAAACAAGACGACCAGGTTCCTTACCTCAGAAGATGAAGGCATGAGCCTTCATCTTCAGCCTTGCCCAGGTGGTAGTGGTAGCTAAAATCCCTCCTGCCCACATTAAACATGTGATACTTCTGGCTGGCAAGTGGGAGTTGCCAGCGTTCGGACCATGCAACGACATCGTGGACAAGTTGCTCCAGTTCCCGTGGGAAGCATGGTGTGCTGATTTCACTATCAACCTTAAGGTCATCAGTAAACGTATGACCTATCGGAAGAATCAACGACAACGTCAACGCGCAAACTGCAGCGAAACCTTTAGTGCCAGCTCCTATTCCTGCACAAGCTCCTATGCCAATTCCAGTTCTGGCACAGGTGCCAGTTCAGCCACAAGTTCAGTTACAAGTAAATGAAAAACAGTGACACAACAACGACAACATTTTGCAAGTGTACATGGAACTACAGGACAATAGTTGAGGGGTACCAGCAGTGTGTAATCAGTTTAGAACAACCATTGAACAGGCGAGAGAAACTGCACACCCAGTGGTGAAACAACTCTGCAATCTTCGAAGCAAGTTGTTGAAGTCAGAATGGTTCGAGCGTGAGGGTGTGATGTTTCAACAGATAAACCACAATTTTTTCAACGACCGAAAAAATGAAAGCTTCACATGATGGCTGATAGCTTCACAGGATCAAAGAAATAGGATGATTCGACAAAGCAAAGTCTTCGATACAGCAGTTCAAGGACTTCAAGACGCAATGAAATCAAATTGAGCAAGAAGGAGAGGCCTGTCGTGAAGAAAGGTGTGGCTGTACCATGAGTCAGACAGCCCAGTAAGAGGAGAAAGAAGAACCTCAATCGTTTCTTGAAGTCTGAACGAGAGTGGGGCTTCGTAGAAGAACAATAATTATGTTGTGTACGTAAGCACGTGCACATTGTTACTTTGTGTTGTGTAGTAGTAAACAAGATAGACAGTGATGACTGTCGGTCAGTTATATCGTCGTTCCGATCAGTTGTATTGTTGTTCTTAAACGATCTGTTTATAAGTAACAGTAAACCTGGGGAATCTGAAAGATACTCGTATGCTGATAAACACCAAGTGAACCGAATGAAAATAATGCTCCTTTCGTCGTCAGTGCTGCAAGAACAGTATCAAGGTAAGCTATCGTCTTCACTACTCTTCCGTGATCACTGTGGCAACTGTATCTAACTTTCCACACTGCAAATATTCTGATTTATCCCTGCTAACCCCAAACGCGTATCAGTTAATACCCCTTTAGCTGCTTCGAGCATTCCTGTAGACGTTACAAACTTCATTAGTGTTTCCATCAGCATCATGTTGGATAAAATTCAGGCACTCCGGGCGAATTTTAATGATGTTGTTAGGATGTAGTGCGGGAAGCAATGGATGAACGGAAGAAAAAAAATCCAACATGGCAATCGCCATGCTATCGACGGGAGACCAGCAGTTAAAAATCACGAAACCGAATCTCCCAATCGCCAAAGCATTGCTTCCATCCGTCAAGGGTTACCTCCGGGTCTATTCGCATTGATGGTTCTGTTGTAGTTTACTCCGCTGGCAAAGCCTGAACCGCACACGCTTTGACAAGTTAGACGAGCTTCCCCCTATTATGACATTATATCCCCGTGTGTCTCACAAGGGAAAACATTTGTTAGCATGCTGCAACAGTGTAGAGCGTGTGGAATCATTGGGTGAGAGGGTAGAAGCGCCACGTTGCCACAATGTAGATATGCCTAGGCACACTTTGTGTTCGCCCAGGTGTAATGTGTTGTGGTCGACAAATCGGCAAATCACCATTCTGCTAATAACCATATTGCCGTGTCGCTCAATCGCCAAATTGCTGAACTGCTAGTTCGCTGAATCGTGAACTCGCTCGATCGCCAGGTCATCGATCCGCCTTAATTCCGCATCGGCAAATGGACAACTGTCTGTTTTGGGCTACTGATCAGTAGTTGGTCTATGGCTGTCCATATGTGAACGAGTATTTACTCCCCCTCCCCTCACGGAATCGGGTGCCTTGACTGTACGATTTTTACGACAGGCCACCAGTCAGCTATGATTGCAAGTCTCTTGACACTAAGGAAGTTTGCAGGGAAGGGAGCACCTTTATTGCTTGGACGCAGTTTGTCAAGCCCATCGACCATTATTTGCCCTACACATTTTGTAAACTAGGCCCCGACCATCAATTCCGTGCACCCCCTCACTCCATGTTCATGAATTCAGATTTTGTATGCCCTGCCTCTCAACCACTCACTCAATCTGAGGTTTTTAGGAAATTTTTGGATGTTGAATGGTTAACATATGACGATAAGCACCCCCTCTTAGTGGTCTTCCCTTAGCTGTTGTGGGGGGCTCCTAAGCATGCACGCTATCGGACTTTCCTGATTGTTGGGGTTTAGAACCTGCTAGAGATTGTCTGGGACAAAGAAAATGGCGTTCCATAGCAAGAGGTAGACCATGAGCTATTCATGGAGAAATGGTTAGTAGCATCTGTCGCTAATCTTGTTTACTTTCATGTTTGCTGGGGCCAATGGCCAATCTTAGTCTTGGGTGTCCATTCTTCCAAAGGTGGACATTATCTATGTCTTATAATTTAGTTTCCGGTTCCTGCCTCTAGAACATAATAGAACAGTCCATTACCCATAATGCCCTGGCTATTTTGCGGTTGTCAGGGGCAACCAAATCGTATTTAAGCAAGGGGGCCAGCATAGAAAAATCAGAAAGCCTTTGGGCCAGCCACTGGCTGGTCCTCTTCAACCCCTGCTAGGTTTCCTAGTTAGGGGGATTTTGGCTTTTAGGCCTTTAGTAGGCCCAATTTTGGTTAGGCTCTTTTCCCCCAACCTAAACAACCCTATTTACCCTAACTAAACCCTAAAGTTCCCCAACCCTTTCCCCAGTCTTTTGGTTCAGTCTAACTAGGTAGCTCTCCCACAGTTAGTTATTTTTGGACAGCATCTGTCCAAAAACGAGGGAAGATGACTCGTCAAGAAGTAGAATTCGACGAGGAGGTCAAGAATCTTCAGACAGGTGTGAAGTCAGATAGACAAAGATAGGAAGAAGGGAGGACTGGACTTCAGGCTACCAGCTCACGCAATAAGTTGGTGGACTGTACGCGGTTTATAAAGCCAGAACACGAGTGGGTTGGTTATGTTTGGAGAAAGGAAGCAGCTAACAATGGTCTAATCCTAACGCAACAGTAACAAGCAAGACGTGAGGTTATGTGGCGAATGAACTTTTCAGTAAAAGCTGTGTATGACAGCTGTGTGTGTGTCCGGCATCATGTACGGTGTTGAAATCCGTCACGTCAGAAGCCTTTCTTCTCTCGAACATACAAAAATGGGTGTGTTTACCTCCTTTGCCTCTTATCCTTCCCTAGTTCCGCCATGTTTGCTGCAGAACCTTCCTCCCATTCTTACTACTGCAAGCAGAGGTTGTCAAGCTGCTCTTTCAGCCGTATGTCTTTCCCCGGACACTCCAGCCTTCTACAGCACTGCCAGAAGGATAACCAAGAAGAACGGGGGCGCTCGGGTAGTTTTCAATCTTTGGAAACTCAACTCTTTCGTGGATAAATGTCATTTTCAGGTGGCGACGCTTGCAGCAAGTTGGGAATCCCTCCAGCTGGGACAGTTAAACGAGTCTGTGGATTTCGAAGACGCACACCGCCACATACCAGTCCGTTTTCCATATGTTTCGCTTCGTCTCGTCGGTAGGGCACACTTACCATTTCGAGGCGATACCTTTTGGACTCGGTACGTCTCCCCATGCATTCACATTGATTCTACATCCAGATAGACTGTCTCCATGGCTGTAAGATCCGCTCTCATACATACTTGGACGACTGGCTCTTCTGCCATTTTTGCCCGTTGCAACTCCATCAGGATCTTAAATTTTGTCTCTCCCTCTTCACAAGGCGAAGTCTAGGTTCCAGCCAGCTCAATCATTCATATTTCTAGGCGCTGAATTCAATTTGGTCAACTTCTTAATTCTCCCCTCTCCAGTCAGGATCGCAAAACTAATCTCGTCATTGATTGGTCTCTACCACGTGACTTAGATGTCCGCGAGTGAGTTGGGAGCAATCATCGCATAGATGGTCTCTTGCGCAATGCATGTTATAAAAAATTCAGTCTATAGCACCTAGCCAGGTGGCAAGACCTGCTCAGTACTGAGCAGGGATGCCACCCGGAGGCAAGTTAAAGAAGGTTTTGAGCATGGTGCATAAATTTCAATAATTTTGTCAAAAATTGACAGATTTTAGCATTGAGATACACCGGTTTAAAAAGTTTTTTTGAGAGCTTTCTAAGGCTGAAAATTTCAAGTTGGAGCTTACGTTATTCCCACGGTATTTAACTAAAAACTAAATTAAGTCTGAAAAAAGACACTTTAAAATTGAAAATTAGCACCTGATTGATTATTATCTACATTTTTAATCTGAACACGCTATGAAGAATGAGAACAATATCAATGCGCGTTTATTGTAGAATATACTTTTTCCTGCATACTTATGATTATTCACTTGCTCTGTTTTAGTGTCAGTATTTCGACTGCAAATTTGAAGGCATAGGAGAAGAATTGAAGTGTCACGTTGAATGGGTAAGAGAATAATTTTTTCGTAGTGTTCATCCTCCAACTTTGGTTTAACTTTGTTCTCAGGGTTTGCAGGAAGGTGCCGAGGGGGTCGTTTCTATCTACATTGAACTATGACATATTTAAAAAAAAAATTCTGTTACTGAGCTTAGATGTGCTCACCCACCTTGACAGTTGAATAATAGCCTCGCCAATTCGTGCACATTTGACATCAAAGTCGTCTTAAAAGTTCGAAAAAGATTGTGGGTTTGGTTGTACAAAACGCAGATTAATTTACTAAACGGTCATTCGGATTTTTAAAATCGATTAGCTTTAATGTAGACTGCTTGCTTCATTTACCCTTTACGTTGTGATTTCTTCTTTATTTAGCTATAATCTAATGATGAACTGACTTTTTTGACTGCAGAAAACGAAATGATGTGATGTATTAGAGAGAAGATACATTATTTGTATATTTTTTTTGAAATGTTAGATCAAAATTGGACTCTTGGTTGGAAAACCTACGAAATTGTAGTTTTTAAGCAGTTTCAGTGTACGACTAAATGAGACACATTGCAATGAAACCTACAATCAACATTTAACAGGTTAATCTTTACAATCCAAAATGTGGGTGGCTGTTTGTGTGTGTACACTCACAAACAGCAGTTCACGCAGTACCTGAAGATGCAGAAAAGTTGGAGAATTGTGTCCCAATGAATAGAGACATAGGGACACATAATTTCCGCAAAATTATTTATAGGTTCTGAAGCTTATAGTGTACGGAACTGCTATACTGCACAATACAGGGTGTAACTGAAAGGTCTGGCCAAACTTTCGGGGTGTAATCCATGACCAAAAATCAGACTAAAAATT
>JAHWFP010030747.1:73170-91565 GCA_023313725.1 Lithobius niger
AAGTAATGAAATTGCAAGAAGGATTTTCCAATTCTGGTGGTTTGGGGAAGTTTAGGTGGGAAGCTACGGGGAAATTTCAACGTTTTACCCCTAACTTTGTAACTGAAGACGGGGCCATGGTCATAGGACATTTTAGTCCTATTATTGCTCATGAACTACACCCTGAAAGTTTGACCAGACCTTTCAGTTAACATCGTGTGCATTAGCTTTGATTACAACCTCAACAGTAAATTTTTTAACCTGCAAATGTTCATAACTCACTACTGAGAAGTTTTTCGTAGAATTCTTTGTCAAAAGTATTGCAAAAAACTGCGATTGCGGAAATTACTTGTCTCTACCAATGAGGAACAACACCAAATACCAATATTCCAGCCTCTAATTGGTACAGGCCCTTAACCAGGCTTTCTACACTAAAAGAACATCCATTTAACAGTGATTAAAAGTACAAACACATACACACACAAAATCATTGTTAGCTAATTTAATTAACGTGCAGTTCACAGCACTTGATCACTAGAGACTAATTTTCTCAATAGTCCAAAATGTGTTGTCCGCAGGATTTGTGTGGTTCACTGTGCCCTTAACAACCAGTTACAAAACAGGAGACAAAAAAAAATGTGTAATAAAATGGTGCAGCAGCAACTCTTGCAACTATGGGGTAGGGGTGCAAGTACTACCAGCTCCGTTTCGTGTGTCATCTGTTCGACTTCACAGCTTAGGTAGGATAAGTGTCAAGTTATTGCATGTGTTATCGTTTGGTATTCGTCAAGCTCTTTCCCAGTGTCGCTTGGCGAAACTGAACTAAGAATTTTTACTGTGGGTACCTAGTAGAATAATTGTAGTTTGAGTCAAGCCGAGTCGAATTTGCAACAGAGGAGTATAGCATCGAGTATTTGACGAGCATAATTTACTTGCAGGTTATCTTTTCAAGTTGTTAGGTTCATAACAAGTAAGATGCGGCTTAGCCGACTGTGTGGGTCTACGTGTATTACTATGGTTTCCCAAGGATCTTTGAAACTAAACCTTTTAACCACATTAACATTATAAACAATTATGTTAGCTAGCATAATTGATTCAAAAGCCTCAAGAATTCTATTTTTGTAACTAGGTTTAACTACACTGATTTCGTTAAAAATAAGACTTTCTGTTGAGTTTCATTTCCACATTCATAGCTTCTGTGGGCAGGGCAAACAGTTTTTAGTGTCAAAGTGTAGTACCTGTTAAACAATTGCTAAAAAAAAATACAGATTTCGATCTGATACCGATACATTAAATATCTGCAGATTTACTGATGTTGCAGGCTATCACCATCATGCAGTACCGCTTGAAAGTGTATAAATTGTTTTCTGTCTAAAGGATATAACCTAAAAATGGTTTCAACTGCGGGTTCTTAATCCAATATGAAGTTTTGTGTATGGGGATGTCAAAATAGAGAACCTTTAAGTCTGGCATCGTGTCCTGAAAGGTGCACCTACGATAGTTCCATACGTTAGTTAGATGCAGTTATAATGTTGAGTTACTGGTAGCACTAAAGATGGGATTAAGTGACGAAAGCTGAAAGGTGAACAGGCCACAAAGGTCGGTGAGGAGACTAAATTGAGGAAGATACAGTGGACACAATTTTTGATTTAATGCTAAAAAAATGTAGGCATAGTCTTGACAAACTATAGTATAACGTCGTTAATAAGAACTCGGATAACAAGAATTCCTGCTGAGTAAGAACTTTTTTCAAGACTTTGGTTGGTCAGCTACTCAGTCAGCACTAAATATATACGGCTATAACGAACTCTGTTAATATGAAAGTACGGATAAAACAAACAAATATTTACAATTGTAGCTTATTTTTACGAATTTGCTGTTCGTAATGGTTTCTTTTTCCTCCCTCTTGAATTTCGTTTCTTTTCACGCAAAACATCAATCGCTAGTTGACTCCATCGTAGGAAGTGATAAGAGTTTTGTCCGTTTGCACAATCGCGAAGGTCAAGGACGAATGAAAAGAAAATACCGTATACCGGTAGCCTACATTTTTTTTTTAAGTTGCAGTCCAATTTCTCTCGTCCGTTTAATAAGAACTACGGTTAATAAGAACATTTTTATCAGTCCCCTTAAAGTTCGTATTAAAGAGGTTTTACTGTATTCCTATCCGGCAAACTATCGTAATTCTCACGACATGGGTGGAAACTCAACGTAGCCTTGCAAGCAGTTTATTGTCCTACATGGTTAATCATTATTTCAGAAAAAAACGGCCATCCTGGCTGACTACATAACATCCATGCAGCCGTTGTTGCAAGTAATTAATTTGTTTGTGTGGAAAGAAAAAACCAAGCAATATTGTAACCGGGTAATTATTATACTTTTTTTGGGCGTGAAATAGGAAGTGAGAGGAAGCCACTGATTGCTCCTTCGGGAGGTGACTTGTTTACTTAATATCAGTCCCCTATGCAGCAAGTATGGGAGCTGCTAGGTTGTATTGTGCTGCACTGATGGTCTGTCGAGTGTAATAAGCACAGATAGTAAAAATGACAAAAACAGTACTTAATATAAAGTTGAATCTGCTAAAAAAAATGTACTGAAAGGGTTTCGCAATATTTATGGGAGTTTGTTTACTAAGGTGAAAAGCTGTCTGCCCCAACTGCTAACCCTTTACTTCAGGGACATTTACGAGAACTTTCATCTCCATTTCCTCGTGAAAATTGCCAGTTTCACCACAATTGCGCCTAACAGTGGAAAATAATGCTGCAACTTTTCAACTTTTCGCAAGTTTTTATTTTTAATTCTGAAATATCCTGGCGGCTTCAATACCATGACTTAATAAATGTTAACTAAAGTGCTTAATAATTATGTTTCAGTAATTTGAAATGCGAGATACACGAGACGCGTAAAAATGCGTATGTTTGTGAATCCTGTAGAAGCATAGAAAAGCATATATGTGAAGGAAAGGGTTAAGACCAACTGACTAAGTGTGAGTCCGTGTTGTGAATTTTAGCAAATTTAGTAGTGTTATTTTATAAGACCGACTTGATCTTAAATTAACAAATATCAGCCCATACCTGTATCAATTGATGTCAAAAACGATACAGACTCTCACCCAGCTTTGATTGCCGGCCAACATACCTCTCAAATATTTCACTTTTCTTCAGAGTACCATCTTTAGGAGAAAGTTAGAACATGATGATAAGTAAGTGATTGGGGAGGATAAAGTTATTATTGAACTTGTAGAGCGGAAGTGGTTGACAATATTATTGGTGAAGGTTATTGGTGGAGGTTATTGGTGTGGTTTACACGAATGAATGTGTTTTCAATGGGAAGTCTGGTGTGATAGTATTTTTCGATATAAATGATGGAAGCTTGTATCCAATTGTGGGTGTGGCCGTGATATGTTAAGTGTGTTGGTTGTGTCAAACTGGTTGGTAGCAAATTTATGTTGCTGGAGCTGTAAATAAATTGATTTCCAAGTTTCTCCCGTGTAAATCTTAATATATGGATGAAGAGTAAAGTAAACGTGTCAATGAAAATCCTGGAGAATGTGTTTCATGTAGTTGAGATGCACGTCCAAGGTTGGGAAGAAAGCCTTTTCTTGGGTTTATATTGCTATCATCTGAGTTGGAATGGAGTGCATGGGTTGCTCTGTAATGCTTCAATTTTTGCTGTTCAATCCTACGACATCTATACAAAACCAAGAGTAGCTTAGTTCATTGACAGCAACCCATTTTTAATTGTGTCTACTATGGACAAATTTATGCCTTTGAGTGTCGTGACTAGGAGGCAAAAAGACTACTGCAATAAAACTGAGCAAAACATGTTTAAGCTTTCAGGCACAAGTTTAAAATAAACATTGGGGTTGGTAGCAAAATTGATACCACACACCAGTATATGGCTGGCAAGCACTTGCGGCGACCTAGGCCATACCCTTAACGTGTCTGTTAACCGTCTCTGTCAAGGCATCACATGCAAATTGAGTTCCCTGGCATACTTCTCTCCTTACAATCGCTGGTACCCTTTGCCGACCCCTTAATTCCCACCTTCCTCCAAATAGGATCAATGGAGACTTCCCAATACAAGAGAACCTAGTTACGGATTAAGATGGGGTCATTAGTGCCATTAAGCCAGTTGTGATACACCCAAATACTTGTGTAGGTTCAATTACTTTTGGAATTACTCTTCTCAAATTTAGATAAGTTACAATCGATCATGTATGCGTGGAGTGCCAAGAGAGACAAGACACTGCATTTTTTTGGACTAGTGGGCACATCCATATCTTCTAGCGCCTCAGCGGACACTTATTTAAAATGGATGTGGGACACGCAATGCCAACTCAACGTCACGCCTCCCGTTTTTGGTCAACACATCAGATGCTCCATTAGCCTAATTAAAATAGTTACATGAATTCCCATATTGAAGTAGGAAGGAATGATCATGGACAGCGATTATAATAACTTTTGTTTTCTTCTGTTCTGATTTGCATGTGGCAGCTCCATTTCTGTTGCTTCGAAAATATTCATTACCTGTAAATTTTAGCATTTTTATTCTCAAATGTATTTTCCCTCTAGAGATTTAATTTAGCCAATCACCAGCTCGCTAACCCCGAAGTGCGAGCCTGCACTTCCCTTCAAAGGTGTTTAAATGCAAAATGCGTGTTCAAGTCATCTTTTCTCTAGCGCCCATCTTGTTTAGATGTATGCTCTTCTCCTCCCTCCTGTTCGCTGTGTGAACGATAGATAAGGCTGTACCGAACCAGACAAACCGGACCGGACTTTGCCGGATTTGGGATGTCTGGATCCGGCCGGACCGGACCTGCTTTTATTGCAGGACAAACCAAACCAAACATCGCTGCGTTTAAGCCAGACCTGGCTGAACTACGATCAACAAAGCAACTGCTATTCACAATTGATGAATAAATTAATTTTTTAACTGTTGATTTTATGCACTTAACGTTTGAACAACTACAAAAAAAACGTGAATTTAATCGATATTTTACCTACATCGCGGCCCGCACTTGTATCCTGAAGCATAACTGGAAGTGACATCGCTGTTGCGTACATGTCTCTCGTCGCAACTTCTTGTCAATCGCGCAGTTTTAACTGTTGATTTATGCCCTTAATTTTTTAATACAAAAAAAAATAAGGATAAAACTCCTTATTTTACCGCCTTCGCAGCTCACACTAATATCCGTAAGCAATACCGGAAGTGAATTGCTGTTGCGCAACTTCTTGTTAACCACACTGCTACAGCGGTCCATTGCGCTGGGTCTTGCTTGGGCTCTTAACTCTTAAGCACGTGGGTCAGATTTTAGCGCTCAAAAATGGAAAGTGGTGACAGAAAAAAAAACCGTATTTATTAAAAAAGTTAGCAGAACAAATTCTTTAGGAAAGCAAGCATTTATTCAGTTCCACTGCCAGTATTTTTGTGTATATCTGGTTCGGTGTGTCCGGTTCGGTACACCAGTACTTTTTTCATGTCCAGTCTGGGTCCGATCCGGTCCAAAAAAACTTGTTCTGTACAGCCTTAGTGAACGATCAAAAGCAAAAGTCGAATACCAGCTTTGTAATGGCGAAATAGTTTGGTTCCCATTGGAAGACAAGTCATCATCGACCTGTTGAAGACCTTCTCGCCATGACTAACCGGTGTGATTGGTGGCTGCGGTCTCCTTGGGTAACGTTGACGAATGACGTGACAGCGAAAGTTTCGTGATCAGCCGAACCATCACCATTTTGATGTGCTGACGACGAAAGGCAAAAGAAAAAAGCGAAAGACAAAAGACGAAAGACTTGGAATGCTGTCTGCTGAGGGTATCTGCGTTTCACCTCTACCGCCCAGCTGGCCTAGACTCATCAGCCATCTACATCGGAGACAACAAGTTTCACGAACTTCGTGATTTTTCATTCTCGCAAGCTCTGTTATCACCGAAGCAAGAAATCTCCATCAGCGAGAATCTGATGCCAGTTCATTACTACTTTTCCAGCATTATAACCCAATTCGGAGCAACTATAGCTGTCAAAAATCTTTGCAGCTTGGCGAGAAGGTGCTCAAATGGAAATTGAATTACTCTATACTAAGCTCAAAAGTGAAAGCGACGGAAGGCGAACTGAAACCTGCACTGCAGTGAAGACAAATCAGTCGGAAAACGAAGTGATGACAGCTGCGTACCTTGGATCAATGTGCTCCGCCTTCGACACGCCGCTGATGCATGCTATTCCTCCTAGAGATTGCAGCAGATGACAACAGATGTTAAAACATCGGAAATCCACAAATTTATAAATCACTATGTGACAAATGTGCTTATAACTAATTTCTGGGAGCTAAATTTTAGGCCTACAGAACATTTTTAATTTTACTTCTGAAATCCTCTTAATTATTTTTGACTTAATTAAAAACTTACCTTAGTTTCACTTTACTTTCTTTAACATCGGACCACAAGTTATCGGAATCGGATATCGGCCTATGTTTTTTCAACATGGAATCGGACATCGGAATCGGCATTTGAGCACTTTGGTGCATCCCTATAGTTTCTTTCCGTGTCCCAACGGAGCCCAACACTCAGCATTAACATCAACGGATCGATCTTTCAAGAGCTTCATGGTTTTTTTTTTTTCGCAATGCCGAATCATCACCTAAGTCGAACCTGAAGTCTTTACAATTTGAGCTTAATAAATTGAAGTCAAACTTCTAAACTCAAATTGAAAGAGAAAGCAAAGAATGCAGAAAGAGTACATGTTTGCATTCGGGGAAATCACCTTGCCAAGCAACTTGAATTCATCTGCTGTTGACCAGTCAGCTATTCGGAAACCATCTTAAACAAAGTCAAGAATATTTAGGATTTGTTGCAGCCATTATGGTGGACCTGTTGATTTTTCTGTCCATTCCACCAGGAAAACTCAACAACGATGTCTATCATACTCCTGTAGGAAGCCGATTACAGGATAGGAAGGGGCTTAAAAACTATATAAATGTGTCTTACAATCCACTGGATGTGTACAGTTAAACAAGAAATAAAAAATACAATAAATTCTCTTAACATACAAGGCTTTAGACTCCTCATGTCTTGTACGAACATAGGCTGTAACGAGTCTATCGCCTCTTGGTGAGTTCTGGAATTACGTGCAGCCTTAACTGGTCAGTGACAGCTAACCTACAAATGGGGCCAATGATCTTCCAACCAGACCATGGTTGTATTTCATTGGGTCATGGCAGCGTCCCGATAACCTGACATGATATGACTTCAGTATTTGTAGCGACACAGTTTGTATCAAAACAGATCCAAGTGTGCTTCAGAAAGTTGCAAAGTTCTACAAGTCTACAACCTTTTCTTACCAGTCTTGACTGTTGCATCAGGATGTTCTCCTTGTAACATCGCTAGTGAAAATGCTAATGGTAGCCTTAAATATATAAGTTCTTCATTTATGGGGTGTAACTTGGATTAACACACTAAGCCATATCCCTTAGCTCTAAACTCTAGCGATGTAGTATTCTTATACGTATTGAAACAAATATCTATATGTAAATTGTACGTCAGCCTGTTAGAATGTTAAAAACAGCGAGTAAAAGACACCCAATTTTTTGAAAATGTCTACCATTCGCATATTGACGGTGCTTTAGGAGCGGTGTTCAATTAAAACTGTAGCCTCCAAACCAAGAGTTTTAAAGCGATTGAAGCCTGTATAGAACTCACATGTGTGGATGTGAAATTGTTCGCAATACTTCGTAAAACAGATGTTACCATAAAGCTGTGAATTATCTACAGCAGACACATGCTTAAAAATTAAAAAAAACTAACCTTAACGTGACTTCATTGAATGTTCCATCGAACATTCTTGAGAAGTTAGTGGTCGCATCCTGCAAACTAAATGTTTAAACACTGAAATCCGTACCATGCCAAAAGGTGCATAGGGGGCTACAAATCAATTAATCTATCCTGAACATCCAGGACTAAGGCGGACAAAGCATGTTGCCTAGCAACGAAGACGTTTATAAATTATGTGGAAGTAATGTTTGATATCTTTATCTCATATTTACCCTTTTCTGTACAGGTACACACATCTGGATATGCAGCCTGGATTATGGACCTCAACTCCCCCCGGAAAATACACAAATGGAGACAAGAAAGAAAAAAGTAAATTTTATACTTTTATTAAGAAAGTTTCCGTCCGCAATCTAGACAGAAGTCGGAAGTTTTGACATTGGCTGTGTTGCTGTGAAGACTACTAAAATGACGGTCAAGATGCAATATCTACGGATTTTCAAAGACCAATTTTTTTTTTTATCCATCAGCCATTTTTCAACAGCCAGTTTTTTTTTTTGCAATCCTGAAACAACATAAAAAAAGACCATTGAAATAGGAGGATGTTAGGTCAGTGTTGCTGAGACTCCGCTGCTGACCGAAGACTTACCATTTTTCAATAAGTCTTAGATTTGATGGAAATGACGATAAATATTCTCAGCCAACTTGCAGAACATGATATGTCCTGCGTAATTCTTAATTCATCTAAAATATTTGGTCATGAGATTAAACCATAAGGTGACAAGGTGATAAATTCGGATGAAGTGATAAAGGATTTGCAGAAATTGTTGACAAGGTCTTCTTTCACCACATAAAAGTCTTAGTCTCACCCAAAAGTATCATTTCTTCTGTATTTCGTGTTCATCAGGAGGTTAACACATGAAGACAGACATGATGAGTGAGGATGAGTCGTAAAGGATTTGTAGAAATTGTCGCCTGGATATTCCCTCACCATATACAGGAAAAGGAAATGACACAGCCTTTAGCTGTATCAGGTATTTCGCTGCTGTTGTTTCGTAACATATATTGCGTCCACTATTGCTCCGTAAGGCATAACAGAAGCATTCAGTGACGCCAAGTGTTGACAACAGTTATAGTTTACCCCTTTGGGACCACGACATATCCCTGTTGAAAGAAGCAATGAAAAAGTGCCATCGACAAAAGGCTAGTTTTGTGAAGGTTACTCTGGAACCCAAGTACAGTGAAAGGAGCATACACAAGTAATTAAGGGTTTTACCTTCCACTAGTGGTTTTACCTAGAAGAGGCTAGAGCAAAACATGTAAGTGGGTACAATAGTCTATGTACATATGAGTTAATGTATGTACATAAGAGATAATCTGTCAAAAAACAAACCACCGATGTTGTAGTTCATATTTAAAGAATTCTGATCCAGTCCATACCATGGTGTTTGCCCATGTATGGGGGCAAAATCGGTAAAACCAGTGACAAAGCCAGCTTTGTGAGGGTTCATGGAAATTTGGAACACAGCCGTGTGGTTAGGAGTTTGTCATCACAACCAAGAGAAGACGAGACCGAAACGTGTTGCCCACTTAAGAAAAATCCACTCCAGCATCTGTCGTGAAGGTAATGTGTAAATAGGACAAGCAGTATTTGCTTCTTTTTTCTACGTTGTAGCTGTGTGGTGTTGTTTTTAACGAAACTGGATACAAAAGCAGAACGCGGAGGAAATATTCTCAAGATTACGAGTGGCGTCAATTACGCAGATTCAAATAGGAAAGAAAAACGGCATACCTGTCATCGAGACATCAAAATGTTTCTCCAAGTACGACCAGTACAACCACAGTAATGAGTCTCCAAATAACCAACACAACCGCAGTAATAGATGAAGCTTCAAATAAGACCAATGCTACCACAGTAATAAGATGAATATCCAAATAAGACCAATGCTACCACAGTCATAAGACGAGTCTCCAAGAAATAAGACCAACACAACCACAGTAATGAGTCTCCAAATGAGACCAACGCAACCACAGTAATAAGATGGGTATACAAATAAGACCAACGCAACTACAGTAATACAGTGAGTCTGCAAATAAACCAACGCAAACACAGTAAAAGATGAGTCTCCAAATAAGACCAACACAACCACATTAATAAGATGAGTCTCCAAATAAGACCAATGCAACCACATTAATAAGATGCATCTCCAAATAAGGCCAACGCAATCACATTAATAAGATGAGTCTCCAGATACGACCAACACAACACAGTAAAAAGATGTCTCCAAATAAGACCATCGCAACCACAATAGTAAGATGAGTCACCAAATACGACCAGGGCAACCACACTAATAAGATGAGTCTCCAAATAAGATCAGCGCAACCACATAAATAAGATGAGTCTCTAAATAATACCAACGCAACCACAGCAGTAAGATATGAGTCTCCAAATAAGATCAACGCGAACACAGTAATAAGATGAGTCTCCAAACAAGGCCAATGCAATTACAGTAATTATGTGAGTCTCGAAATAAAACCAATGCAACCACATTAGCAAGATGAGTCTCCAACTCAGACCAACGCAACCACAACAAAAAGATGAGTCTGCAACTAAGACCAATGCAACCACAGTAATAAGAAGAGTCTCCAAATAAAACCAATGCAACTACGGTAATAAGACGAGTCTCCAAATAAGACCAATGCAACCACAGTTATAAGGTGAGTGTCCAAATACGACCCAATGCAACAACAGTAGTAAGATGAGTCTCCAAATAAAACCAACGCAACCACAGCAATGAGTCTCCAATTAAGATCAACGTAGCCCAAGTTAGGTTTGTAATTCCACATCAAGAATTTGTAGCAACGGTATTCCCTCACTATTCAGGGAAAAAAAACCTTACCTGCATTTACGGACAAGGAGTTAAATGCTTCCATATGAAAGTAACCAGGAGTGAGTAGAGTAGCTGTTAATGGAAAGTTTTCGGATATAATCATAGGTAACTATGTAGGAATACTGCCATGGACGGGATGAAAGTACTGTAAAAACATAACACATTAACCTCGTATTAACCAGGACTAAAACAACCCAATGGGTCAGCTTCAAAGGTCAGTCTTCCACTTCTACACCTCATCGATCAGACGTTTTTTTTTTTGTTTGTTTTCGCATCCAAGTTTTAGTATATTATAAATTATGCAGGGTGTGTGTTTTGGCTGGTTTTAGTTGTGTTTGGGATATTAAGGAATCACTCGCAATGTATTGGTGCAATTAATAGGGTGTTCCTTGTGAATAACCTATTGCTTATTATTGATGCTGTAGGGTAAATGACAAAAACGAGGTAACAGTGTTTGAAGACGGGACCTATCTGATGCCATGGAAGAGTACGGGACTGTGAATGATTGGCAGCATATTGTGCCATTACAATCAGGGAGTACTGCTTTTAAGACTATGCTGACGTTAGACGGATAACAGCGTTCAACTTGAAGACCGATATCTATCAACCTGTAGTCAAAACTATCAAACTACCAAGGAGTTTAAAATAAGACCTGGCTTCCATGTAATGTTTCGGTCTTCAAATGTGTTGGTGGCTAGTTGAAGCTAGGGTTGAATTTGTATTTGCAATACGCTGTCTTGCACAGAATGTAAAAAGCCAAACGAATCATGTGTTCAGCCATGCTTGTTTACATGGAATAGTTAGGCATTCACTTCTTGACGGTGTTAAAAAAAAAATTTGAAAGGCTTTCCGTGTTTACCGAACGTAATCATTATCGCGGCAAATATGTAGCGGCCCCGTCAATGAATGTGCTTGGAACCCGAAATGAATGGGACTGGCTTCGTGGCTTCCCGACCCCATTCCCTCTAAGTAGGCTCTTAATTTCGAGTTCAGTTTGGTGTGTCAATCTCTACGTGAACTAACCTTCTTTTTATTGGATCCTTGCCATCAAAACCAAATTACGTGATTCAGTAATTGGAGGGGAATAATTTTAACTTCCCGTGCGGGTTGACTATTACACTTATGCAGTCTATGTTGAAGAAAGACAAACGACAGAGTAGTTCAGATTGCTTGATCCTTTCGTCTACGTTGGCAACCGTAAACAATGTTCCATAAAAATAACACCCAGGAGGACAGCATAAAAAGTTTAGTTGACCGTAAGTGCTCACTTTGACCAGGTTTTGTAGTGCAGGGGAGGAACTCTCTATCCAGAATACCTTTTTCTTCCAAAGCTCTACCCTGATTTCAAGTGTTACCTACGATGCTCAACTGTAAAGAGGCCTTGTATCTTGTAAGGCACCTAGTTGAGTTAACCAAGTGGAAGGCCTTTTTCGGACCCATTGAGGAAAGGAAATTTTAGCGAAATGAAGTTACGTGTTTGCCAAGTTGTCGAACAAGCGCGCATATCACATACTGAGTTGGTCGTCGAGGGCTCAAGACCAACATGATGTACCATTTTCCCACCCACACTGCCTGCAACAGCCATGATGAAGAACGGAGCCATCAGCCTGGTGCAGAAGACTTTTTCAAAGAATTTTTTTCATTTTAGTTTTTCAATTTCGCAAGGTAAGGAAACTGTAGGGTTCTTTGGCAATTGGCACAAAAACGTTTTCCAAAATAAGGTACAATTAATTTTATCATGTGAATGCTTAGCCATCTTGAATTTTGTGTTCTGGTTTCAGCCACAGTGCAGCGAGTTTCTATCTTATTCCCAAATGATGTAGATATTCACTAACACTTACTTGGCCGCTGGAAAGTCTTAAGTAGGAAAGTGCATCGTGTCCTTGTCGCTTCCATTCCTTGTCCTCCCTCTTTCGAGGGGGGGGGGGGGGAGTATAAGATAGTTTGGGAAGTAGGATGAGTTATGAGTTATGGCTCGTTAGGCGGTGTTTGGGAGGGGGATGGGTTTGGAGAAAGGCCTGGGTTCAGAAAGGGGTAGAATCACTAGTAATTTTAGTATTCTAAAACTAGGATAAAGCTCACTACCACAGTCCACACTTGAGTTTTCTTTCCAATATTATAAACGACAATTAGGTTTATTTCCCATCAGTACAATTGCGTCACAATTCAGTGCCAAGTAGTAAGTGAAGTTAAACATTAATAGTATTAACCATAGCCAGGTGGGCAAAAGATAAATGGAAGTTGCACTTTAATAAAATTGGATTACTCAGCGGATTTAATTAGGGTCGCTCCACGCAACGCAGGGCGCAATGCCAAACTGAGATTTCTTCGTATAGAGCGCCACACGCTACGAAGAGAAAACAAACAGCCATTAGGTTTCAAACTTTGTACAACTACACGCTCAAACCTTGAATCACTTGCACATTACTTGGATTATAGCATCATGTAGATCAACTAATACTAAATTAATGCTTGCACGAAGTACAATATATTATCCCACGACGAAAACTAGCCTTATCCTGACCCGCCTCCAAAATGGCTCGTTACGGAAATTAACCCTTGCTTCATAAACTTGGAATGTATAGTAAGTTTCTTTACCTGATCAGTTTTGGTCTTTACGGTACAGCACCGGGAAAACGTTGGCGAGGCAGAAGCATGGTCAATGGCTAGGCAGAATAGTGGTGTACAGAATAACGGAGTATCAGCATACAAGAGCCCTCATGGCTGACATCTGAGATATTGTCTTCATGAAATGGCAGAGTGACGTCAGTAGCAGCAGGCGTCATGATGATAAACGTGGTTCATGACGACAAACGAAAAAACCCAACCAGCGAGTAGCAACACGTTTCCAGCATGGAACCCCGGTCCTGAAGTCTCATCAAGTCTCAACAAGTGTGTCGATTTGACGCACAGCGGGTGTATATGCGAGAAATAGATTTTGCATAGATTATTGAAGATGATCATGAGTGATTTTAATTAAATATAATGAGTTAAAAGTATGGATTAAACAATAAGGGACTCCGCGTGTTGCAGGATCCGAACGAACACGGGAAAGCCCCCGTTGGCCATTACCCTTTGTTCAATGCGACGTGTGCCATAATGACAACGCACGAAACATGGCCGTAAAAGATCGTCAGTACGAGATAGAAAACGTACTCACCGAATTATCGAACGCAATTGTCGACCTCTCATTACCTCCGGCTGAGTTAATTCCAAACGGATTCCCCGATGTAACTTCATGGCGGTTTACTAAGACCAGCGATACTCGCAGAACCCCACAGTGAAACATCTACATCTTCCCAAACAACAACACACGAAATTCCCTGGAGTTTCCTGCAGTCTTCGACATAAGATTCATGAACCTTGGCATAAGTGATCGTCAACACGATCAAAGGCCGTTGCATGGTCCTAATTAAAAACTTAACACAAAAGAAAAAATGGAGCAAAGCAACGCACGTCGATCCACCATGACTGTGCTTAAAAAGTGATGATGGGATCAGACAAAATGGCGCTGACCTTGGAAAGGAGAGGTAGCGCGCCAGGTGGGAGTGGAGAGAAGTTTAAAGGGAAACATTAAAATTGGGATTTTTATTTAAAAAATGAGCAGCGAAAGCGTAAAATAGTGATTTTAGCATAATTACTGAAGGTAAGTATTTTAGGCTAGTAAAAACTAATTTTACCTGTTAAAATTATCGTTTATTACTATCTGTAAAATACTAACCTCTAGTATGTGCTAAAATCGTTTTCGATTTGCTTTTCTACCCGAAATTTTTAAACCCCCACGTTTAAAACCTTTCTAACACCTGCAATGCAATAAAGTTAGCCTACTTGCCATTAGGATCGCAACAATTGTTGCCTATAACAATGCAGCACCAGCCTGCAATCCTCACTTTTCGTTTTCGGGTACAGACAGGAAGGTTGTGTGTGTCTGTGCTGTGCTTTTCGGAACAAACTCTGGCGATTCGCCTCTTTGTGCCCGAAGTTTGGTGTAAAAATGGATGCTCGGAAATTAAAGGAAATGCAGATTGTGTAATTTTAAGGAATCACGTTGTGGCTTGTGCGATCTTTTGGATCCGGAGTTAGTAAAGAAAATTTTGCGCACCTGGCATAAATCGGACCAGCGCCAGCTTCAGTTGGCCAAACGTGCAGCCCTCGATTCTTCCAAGTCGGACAAAAAGACCCCCCTTGAGTCAAGGCTGGAGAAAATGAGTACTGATTTAGAAATGCCTGTTGTTTTTCTGTCTGACGAAATAATTGCGGCTCACTCCGGTGTTCCACAGGATGGAACAGAAGTTAGGCCTAACGTACAGTTGTTGGGAGTGTTTCCTCGTCGCCGGCCGCGCAAATGCTGAGGGTTTCGCAAAACTTCAGGCGCAGATGGCGGAGTGCTTCGCATTGGGAGCAGCGGCTGGCCCAGCGCCGATCGCTCATCGCTCTACGGCCGCGGTGGTGTCGCCATCTAGCGGCGCGGGAAGGAACTTTTCGCCGATCGCTCATCGCTCTGCGGCCGCGGTGGCGCCATCTACCGGAGCGGGACGCAACTTTTCAAATAATGCGGGAAGAGACCGTTCAAGTGGGACGAAGTTAGCGCTGCCTGGCTTGGAGGCAAATGAGGCTGTCGGCACGGGGTTTGTGGCTACACAGCAGCCGGTCGAAAGACCGAGGTTGTCTGTGAGGGGTGGTGTTGCAAGTGAAAATGCAGTGTTGAGATGCAACCCGGATCTGGATGGAAACCCAAAAAAATATCAAAGCAAGGAAGCAAAACGAAATTTAGCCACTGATAAACCTTCACGGGGCATGGTGATCGCCATAAAACCCCGGACGGTGCCGAGGCAGTTCCTCGTCGTCAGCAGGTGACTGGCGATTTGCCTAAGGGACAGAAAGAGGTGCACAAACATGGGAGCAAGAAGCATCAGAGCTCGTCGCATCGCTCCATGTCGTCTTCTGCGTCAGGCCAGACCACGGGTGAATCTTTTTCGGTGCATCACTCGACGCCGCCTCGCTCGTCGCTTATCACTCGTCGCTCGTCGCCCTGCAATCCGTCATGCTCTTCACGGAAGGAAGATTCACAGGTTCCATGTAAGATCGTACGGTGGTGTTTGGTCGTGGGGAGGACGACTCTGACGATGGGGATTCGCGCCGGAACCACAAAGAAAAGGACATTTTTGAAGAAATGCCGGATTTTGGCCCCTGGGAAGATTTTTCTGCGGCTGTGTACAGAAATTTGAGAGATTCCGGCTACTGTCGTCAATTCGTTCCCCCTGAAATTGACCCGGAGGACCCTCCCGACGAGCCGTTAGTCAATGGAGGAGGCCCACGATTTGTGCCCATTCACATTCCGCAATCCGAGGTAGCCTTCCGTCAGCTTTTGAATGCCGAGGCCCAGACCAGGAAGTCATGTAAGCGAGTGCCCTCGCGAAAAGACCCTCCGCCGCATGATCCCAAGCTGCGTAGTATGTATTTCAAGTAAGTTGGGCGGGGTGCGCCGAGTAAGAAGAGATACGAAACTTTTGAGGCGGTAGAGTTCGTGAAGGTGGCCCAGCCGTTGGAAGCGAATTCGGTTCTGAGGATGCCTGTCTCCGTATCGATTCCGGCGTCTTTTTATGAAGAGGAAGAGGCGCTCTTGCGACATGCAATTCGTGCCAATTCTCATGCTGAGATTGCGTTGTCGGCTTCGGCGGTGGCGGTAAAGAAGTTGGTGGCCTCCCGGCCTGAACTAGCTGAGGATCCGGCTGTTAAGGATTTTTGTGTTCTCTCGAAACATGGTTTTGCCTTTCAAAAAGATGGATTCTCTTGGGCACACAGGCTGCTTTTAAACATGGTTTTTCGCCGGAGGGATGCAGTTTTGCAGTCGGCGGTGGACACTCCAGCTGACGTGGTGACGCAACTCCGCTTGCTGCCAATCCACAGATCGGACGACTTGTTTGATGGGAAGTTACTGTCGTTGGCTCCAAATCTCTATGAAAAGTCAAAGCCACCACCAGCTCAGAAGTCGAGTTTTTGGAAGAAGAGGAAGTGGACTGGTTTGCCAGAACAAAGTTGCCTGTTGGGACTTTGTCTCTGGCAGCATGGAACGGATGTTAACCGTCACCATTTGGACCGCTGCCGTTCCGGCCGTCTCGGAGGACAAGAAACAGGCTCGGCCAAAACAAGGGAACAGTATGGCCCAAACAGTTCAGTCCCAGGACAAGAAGGATCGCCCCAGGTCGCCCTTTCCTGTGCCGGCCCCTTCACAGGGCAGGGGCAAGCCTCGTGGATTCCCCACGCGTGGACGAAGTAGCGGCAGGGGACGCTTCCGAAGAGGACGTTACCGATGTGTTCCCCCCTCACCTTCCTCCACTTCACCGGCAGGTGGGGGGAAGGATTCAGCGTCATGCTGCAAATTGGAGACGCCTTACCGACGACGTGTTCACTCGCTCCGTTGTAGAGAAAGGCTATTCACCACCATTTGTCACAAAGCCAGCGACGACGTCAGAACCGCCCCTCTGGATCGTCAGGCGGCCATTCGATCGGAAGTTGCAGGCAGAAGTGAATGTTCTTTTGGAGAAGGGTGCGATAAAAAAAGTGCCGCCGGGAACGAAAGGATTTCATTTTTCATTCAGAAAAATTTTCAAGGATAAATTATTCATTTTTATTCAGAAAAAAATTATTCTGGGCAGCAAATATAAAATAACGGCACTTGGAAGGAAACGGCCATGAAGGGTATTCAGTGGCGTGTTCGATCTAGTTATTTAATTGAGACTGTGTTGTAGTAAATCTTTGTTTCTAGTTGCCGTGAAAATATGCATTACCTTTTTTAAAGCATTTCTCTTCTCCAAATGCTGTTTAATCTAGAGAAATTAAATCGAAGATATCCTCCGCGTCGCTACCTACTGCACATCTTACTGTGCAGCCTCCTCATATAAAATCGAAGCGGAGCAGTATTGCTCACCTTTTCTTCTCTACGACGCACGCCATTTACATCGCTCCGGTACATCGCTCCGGAAAAGACTTGATTCCCGGTTACCCGGCAATTGTCTACCGTTTCCCGATTACTTGGTAAATATGCCTCGGGCAAAAGGTACTCCTAAAGATGGATGATAAATCCGCCCTTCACGATCCACTTCCCCGGTTCCTTTGACGCAACCGGCTCCAAGCATTGTTGACGTCCTAGAACTCACGGCGAATCATGAACCTCTCGATTTCCAGTTACCGCTGGAGAATCCGTTTCTGTCTGAACTCTCGGTTTCCCCCTCAGCCTCACGACACGGTGACTTCATCTCTTATTCTTTGCAGCTAGCCCGCTCCAAAGTCGGACCTGAGATCCCTCAGCAAGGAACTCGCTCGTGCAAAGGAATCGTACACTAGACTCAAGCTGCAAGTCAATAATCGTAAAGCAGCTGCCAAGGCAGCATCTTCGTCTGCACAAGTGATGCCTCTGGACATGTCCTCACGCTCATCTCAAAGCATTCAGTCCGCTCCACCATGCGCCAGTGGCCCGCTCTCTACTTCACAAGTCCATAGCCTCATGGATTCTTCTCTTCGCACTTTCAAGCGCAAGCTGCCCCCGGTTTCCAATTAAACTGCGACCTGGGTAGCCAACGTTCCAAAGCGTCAACGTAACGACAACGCCGGTCCTTCCCATACAGCTACTGATCCTCTACCACCTACAAAAGCTGTCCCCGCTCCGGTAATCGATCCCATCCAAGACCCTCCTTCTCAGGAAGAAGATTGTCATGATTCCTACTACTCACCGGACCCGTCCCTTCAAGAACAAGGACCCCCCC